>JAECUM010010426.1:0-27495 GCA_016617855.1 Megalonaias nervosa | reverse complement strand
AAATCAAAGATGTTTCTATTTCGAGAGTGCCAAAACATCTAAGTCGGAAAAGATGATCAAATAGTAGTAAGAGAAGATGATAATCCTGAACCAAAAGAGGATTCTAGACCAGAGACACCCTCCCCCTCCCAAATTTGAAGAGAGGTTCTCGGACCTCTAGATTTATTTCTATTTAAACAATGAAATATTATATAAAATGTCCTATTATAAACCATCAGTGCGACATGTTGGACTTGATCTAACAAACAAATTTTTATGAGATTTAATTCAATCAAATCAGCCTCAAGATATGCTGGCATTGTAACTAAAATAATAAGCAATTGTATCAAAAATGTTGGTTACCATTTATCACCAAGATATGGATCGGTATGGTTATTCGCAACTGAAAATGACGAACGAATAAGAGGCTGGGAAGATGATCCAATGACATTTATTGACAACATAGTTGACGCACATTTGATAATGATATTTCTAAACAACTATTACTGTTGTAACCATATTTTATGATAATCTATTTCATACCTGCTGATTCTCATTGGTAGGATATCTGTTAACATACTGTCAATAATACGAAATTTGCGTATTAAATCATCCATATCGTATTTTACTCCTCGCAAATAAGATCGTATCTGATCAAGTAATTTTTTGTAAGTGATACTTGCTGTTTCACAAGAATTTTTTTTTTTTTCAAGTTTAGGTTCAATTTTTTTACATGCTGTTGAAAGAGAGACACCGACACCAGATATTATTAACAAAAACGGATTTAATAATACTCCACTTGAGATTATACCAGAGCTAGTCATTAACAATGGCAAATATGATATTACTCGAAGTATTCTAAGGTAGTATTTGTAACATTATTTTACACACCAAAGGTTTTTGTGATAAAATTTATAATATTGTACTAATGCTTCAACATTTTGTTTTGGAATTTCTTCTGAAATATGACTGAAATCGATGATATGTTTTTTCATTATACAATATTCGTTTACAATTTTTATACAAAGACAAAAGTTCTAATACCAACAATCGAATCAAGAAACTCAAGAGATTTATTATTATTAGGATCAGCTATAAAAGTTCTGTACTTGTCAAAAGCATCTGACGAAGTATCATCATATTATTTATCTGTAAGTACCTCATTTTTCTTTAACCAAGTATATGAATCAAAAGTGTCTTATACTTCACTCTCATACAAATCTGTTTTATTCACCAAATTATTGTAATATTTTTCTGTTTCATCAATATACCCTAATATCAAGCTTATTTGATCTAATGTGAAATTTTTGAGAACAAGATGTTGTCTGATAATTGCATATGCGACCACAAAATTTGCTAGCATTAATTTTTTAAGTTTATCTAGTTCAATTGTGAGAAGACCAATAGCAGAAGCTACTTTTAATGTTAATTTTTCATATGGTGTTGTGAGTATTTCTCGATTTCATTGTAATAATTTCGTAATGACAATTGTCTAGAGCTATGGATGATGGAAATGGAATATCATATGCTTCACTTATGTCATATAAGAATTAATTTTTACTTCCAAATCTGTTTGTCTGACTTTATCAAAAAACTTTTCTCTCTCAATATCATTAAGATCACTGTCTTCATCGTCAAAAGTTTGGATAATCTTTATAGACCTGTCAACAATAATCGGATCAAGTTCTGGGTCTTTTTTACGTATCATTGGTAAAATTGCGTTTAAATACGCTTTTGTAATTAAATCCATATCAACCGTCATAGTAACGATTTTAATTAGGTTTTCTTTGTCGTGGTAATACATGCCGAGATACTTAAAAATTTCTCGTTTTAAAAAACAATGGTATAACTTCTTGTTTCTTTTTATTATTATTTTTTTAGATTCTGCTAGTTTGTCGAGATTATTATGGCTAGCGTTTACTCGTTCTTTTTCATCTACTCTTTCACCATAAGCTCGTGCTTTTATTAAGTTCGATTTTATTATCAAATCCAAATTTCCAAAATCAAGCTCGAGCAATATTTTTTTCAACAGGATTTCAACTTGTTTTTTGTTCTTCTAGACAATCATCAGGATGACAGTATCTGCTTATAATATCAAAGTTTTCTATTGCTTCTTTTAGTTGTGGTCCTCGCATATGCATTACAAGAATAAAAAGTTTTTCTTCGTCTGACAATGGAGAGTTTATCATTCGAACTGAAAATTTTTTCTGCTATTTATTACACGTGCTAATAGTGATTCGTCCCAAACATTTTATTTAGAGTTAAAAATATTATCATAAAATTCTCTCGCAATATTTGCAAACAATTGTGCTGACATTATTTTATATCATCAGATTAAATTTGATCATACCTGATCATCAAGTGTATATATTTGAAATGCTGTTAGTCCTGGAAACGGATGTACAGCAGCTACAACATAAAGGAGAAAATACAAGTAGTTGCTAACAGTTTTTTCTGTCGGAATTGTAAAATATTGTGTTGTTGTAATATACGTGTTATTTGTGATATATAATGTTGTCCAGTTGATATCATCGTTTGATCCTTCAAACTGCCAATTATAAATTCGACTAACACTAGAGTTTAATCGACCGCGCAAATGAAATTGCCAGATAGCAACTGCAGTGGGACATTTAATTTTAATCAAAACATTTTCAACTTCTCCGTTGGTCGTCCACTCATGTTTATCAGAGAAAGCGTAATGAGGGTATTTTTCATGATCACATGCTGATGCGCTAACCTCAAACCCAACTCGATTGTCAGTTGCCTTAAAAAGTGTTGGAATATACCCAACATTATTTTTGGTTAGTTTTAAACCACCATATATGCTATCAACATACGCTTTATTTGTCAGATCATTATGATTCACTGGAACATATGTCGTAGTTATTTTATTATTTCTCATATTTATGTTGCCTGTCATTCCACCGCCGGATTGTCTCAAATACGGGTTTAGCGCTACTTTTAACTGAGCATAATTAACAGCATCAGTCTCATTAGCTGGTGGTGAGGTTGTGGGTAATCGAGTTATTTTTTAATTTGACATGGACAGGTTACCTGTCATTGTGTCACCGGCATTGTTTAGTTTATTGTCATCAACAGATTTTAGTTGCGCTTAACTTACAGCTTGTGTATTACCTATATTTGCTGGCGGATATGAAGTTTCTAACTCAATAATTTTTTACTCGACATCTTAATATTACCTGTAACCATTCCACCAGTTTGTTGTTATCCACATTCTTCAACTGTAAGTAACTTACCGCTTGAGTTTGATTTATGTTTGCTGGTGGATACCCGGTTTCTAAATTTATCATTTTCTTCCTGACATATCTAAGTTACCGCTTGAAGTTCCTCCTGTCAGTGATAGTTTATTATTGTCAACAGATTTTAGTTGTGCATAACTAACAGCTTGTGTATTAACAACATTTATTGGCGGATAATTTGTTTCTAAATCTAGTACTCGCTGATTTGACATGGTTAGGTTTCCTGTCAT
Source organism: Megalonaias nervosa (assembly GCA_016617855.1). Lineage (NCBI taxonomy): Eukaryota > Metazoa > Mollusca > Bivalvia > Unionida > Unionidae > Megalonaias > Megalonaias nervosa. The sequence continues at coordinate 24,026 of JAECUM010010426.1, read as the reverse complement.
TGTATCACCAGTTTTTTAAGTAACCAGATAAATCAATATTACCTTTTGTTATTGTATTTGTAGATGACGAATCTCCTCATGTTGTTCCAAATTTTGTATAATGGCTCATTATTTATTTATTGTCTGACAATTTTTTTATATAACATAAAATTGTATAACAACAATTGCAAAATCGTCGATATTAAATTTTGATACAGAACGGTTGGTGAAACATAAACACAACAACGAACTTCCAGATTGTCATTATTTTATTGTTGGAAGAACTGGATCGGGAAAAACAAATTTGCTTATGAATTTACTTCTTGGAGATAATTTTAACTACGATAGAGTTTATATTTACACAATTAATCCGCAACAAGATAAGAAAGAGCTACTTAACGAATATAATAATAAACTTCGTGATGATCTTGAGGCTAGTGAAGATTTTTTTTATTATCAAACAACCAGAAGATCTTGTTCCAGTTAAATAACTTGATTCGTCCGAACATAAAATAGTTGTTTTTGATGATATTCCACTAAATAATGTTGAGATGAATAAAATAAGATCATATTTTTCATTGTCGCTTAATAAGAAATGTAATTCTATTTATCTCGCTCAAGGTTTTTATAATGTTGACAGATTTATTAGGCGAAATACTGGCTGTTTTATATTATTTCCAGGACTAGACAACGTTGACGTTAGAAATATTGCAAACAAGCAATGTGGTGACGTAACAAAAGATAAATTTATCGAATTATATCACAAAGCGACAGATGATAAATATAACTTTTTCTTATTTGATAAACTTACACATAATCCAGCTGAGATGTTTCAATGCTGTATTGAAAATTATCTACAGTAAGTTTAATATAATATGGACAGACGAGCTAAGTACAGAAAACATATAGAAGATCTAAAAAAAACCTTGCTCAATCTCAGGCAGAATTTAAGCAAAAAGTACAGCAAGCGCGACGTGGACAAATAACTGCCGCAGAAACAGCAGCTACAGTTCTCAAACCAGTTACTGAGGCACTACTTGGCAAACAACCTGACGTATCAACAATATCTCCAGAAGAGCTTAAAAAATTGCAGGAAAAGGGTTTGGTCGGATTTGTTAAAGAACAACAAGAAGCAGCTGCTGCAAAAATTGTTGCAAGATCTGTTGAAGAAAGAAAAAGATTAGCTAATGCTCTTGTAGAACATATTGCTAATCCTATTGCTAAACAAGCTGAACTAGATCGGCTGATCAATGATCCACTTGCATTTGAACGAAGATTATCAGAAGTAACACTAGTTGGGCCGATTAGAAGAAAGTTGGAAGATATAACAACAAAAATTGAAGAATCAGAAAGTAAAGGTATGAAATTGTTTAAGGAGATGTACGAAGAAGAAGAAGCTTTTAGAAAAGAGCATGGATTAGATATCCAAGACAAAGAAAGATTCGAAAATGATTTAAAAAATATAAACAATAAAATAAAAGATTACGAGTATGATTTGTTTAACAAAGAACATGATTTTAAAGTTTCCAGAGCCTACGAGATTTTAAGAAAAGAATATAAAGCCGAAGAAAATATTAGTAGATTAGAAATAATAAATGAAGAAAGTAAGAAACATATCGACGATGTAGAACTAGAAAATGAAAAATGCAGAGAAAGTATTAGATTATATCTACATGGAATTATTGCCGTTCTTTACATTAAAGCTATTAATCAAATAAAAAAAAGAAAATAGGTACGGGAACAAATTTAATGTTTTGAGCACCATAGCAAAAGAAATAGATTTAGATAGAACATTACTTGAAACAACTGAAATAACCAAACAAGAGACCCCTGAAATAGATCTGAAAAGATCAGTTGAAGAAGCTAAAATATATCGCGAGAAAAAGAAGAAAGAAGTAAAAGAAGAAATAATAAGATCAGAATATTTTGATTTTATGAAAGAAAATAATATTAAAGATGTTGATAATATTAATAATTGGACAAAAGGTGAATACGACAGTCTCATTAAAAAAAAATAAATGATATTAGCAAAACTGGCACAGAAGCTGAAATTGATCCAGCTGCAACAGAAGATATTAAAGAAATTTCTGAAAAAGCTAGAAATGGTTTAATTGCTATTATTTTTTAAATATGCTGCAGTAAAATTTAGATCTGGAAAACCTACTAAGGAGGGATGGGATTTTAAAAGGTTGTTTGATCATTTTGGTAAACGTCGCTTAGAGAAAGCTAAGGAAAAAACTGGAACATGTGTAAAAATATTTGCATCAGTAGCCGAAATGATAGGCAGATTAATGTTACTGATATCATCAAAAGAGGCTGGAAATTTTGGTGCTGAAATTGACAATGAAATTATTAATATACTTGATCATTTAAGATCAGAAAATTTATTAACATCTGATGAATACGAAATTTTACATCGCGACTTAATTTTATAAAAATATAATAAATAGCAATGTCAACAACATTATTACTAGACTCTAGCATAGCTTCTAAAGATAGCGCAAAGTTTTCAGTAAATTATATTCCGCCAATACAACCTGATACTGAAAAACAGTATGAGATTGGACTAATTTCCTGTACGTGTTGGCATTCTATGGCTAACTTAAAAACAGGAGTAAATGATAGATTTACTTTTGTCAAAGCCTCAGGATATCCAAAGCAGTATAAAGCATTTACAATTCCGCAAGGAGCTTATAATGTCACTGATCTAAATAAAACAATAAAACAGCTGATAACGAACAAAATAATGGTGTCGCAGACGATTTTGAGCTGACACCGAATTATAATACGTTACGCGCCAGAATAACATTAAAAAATATGATAATTAGTTTTATATCGCCAACAAGTATCGCACCACTGATAGAATTTTATCATAAAAATTAGTTTGCTTTTGATCAAACTAAAAATGACGGTGAACTGCGAGTAAATACAACTGACGTAAACACAATATTAATAAATTGTTCTATTGCATCTTGATCTTACTCAGCCCAGAGTAGTAAAGGACAAACAATATATAGTTTTTCTCCAGACGTTCCACCGGGATCTCTCGTGCAAATTAGTCCACGTCAAGTTATTTATTATCCACTAAATGTTGAAAATCAAATAACAGAAATAAGTATGCAATTAAAAAATCAATCTGGACGACAGCTGGATTTGAATAACGAGGTTGTTACTTATTACCTGCACCTACGAGCGCAATAAAATTGTACAACCTCAGATATAATGGAACAAAGAAAAAAATTTTACAGAAGAAAAATAGTTGGAGGATTTTTTGGAAATATATTTACTAAAATTATTGAAAATGCTCGGGAATCGCAAACAAAGTTGCGCCAATTGCACTTGACGCGTCAAAAGCTTTTGCAACTGGAGCTGCATCTGCCGCTGGAACTGCTGTGGGACAAAAAATAGCTGATAAAATAAAAGGCACACCAACAATCAAACAAGTTATATCAGAAATCGCCCCAACAAAAGAAAATAAACGTGCAATGATAACAACAACAAAAAACTTTTATCGCCAAAAGGAGAACAAATTATACAAAAATTAATGTCTAAGGCAACAGCGCCGCAATAATAAAATTTTATGTAACCTAATAAATAAAAAATATCTGTTAAAAATTATCTAGATTTAGCAGAACTTTATGACACAGACGACACAGTAACAGAATTTTAATATGTTGAATATCTCGACGAAAATTCTAATGAACCAAATACGGCTGGCGTCAGAACATTTAATACCAGAGACGAGGATGTATTTCTTTTACCTCACAAAGCAATATTGGAAGATCGTGGCCAGATTATGACAGTAGCTAATCCACCTGTTGCATTGCAGCTGGAACAGAAGTAGCTCTTATAAATAATGGCTGGTGTTTATATAAAAGTGCTACATATCAGCTAGCTAATCAAACTGTTGAGGATATTTCAAGTCACCTACAAGTTGCAAGTACAATCTTAAATACTATTTCGTTTTCTGATGATTACTCCAGATCGAATGCAACTAATATGATGTGGTTTAAGGATGCTAGAACAGGAGCTGCAGGTGTTGTTGCATCGGTTGAAATTTTATCAGGATTAGCACCTATTATAGCTGCTGGAGCTGATGCCGCTGCAGATGCTGCAAATGTAAGAAATTTTCTTATTGCTAATGCTGCTGTGTTAGGTATAGCCGCACCAGCTGCAGACGCTAATGCAGACGCTACAAGACTTTCATTTAATGCTGCCTGTAATAATTTAGGATTAAATCAAGTAGATGCAGCTGCAGACGGCACTGCAATGTTGAGCATGTTATAATATAATTGCTCATAACATAAGAAATATACGTTATAATGAGGCTTATGTTAAGAGAAAGGCACTTGCAGCAGTATCACGTCAAATTACAATAATGCTGCCGTTAAGTAAAATATTTGGATTTTGTCGCGATTACAATAAAGTATTTCGTGGAGTTAAACATACACTAATTTTAGATCGAGCAGAACAAAATGATTGTTTATTTCGAGGTGTCGGAGCTGATGTATAGTTTTTCATAAACACACTTGCGCTGTGGATGCCACGAATAACTCCGTCAATCACAAAAGCGTCAGAATTAAATAGTATGCTTGATAAACATACAAACAGAATTTACTTTCAGCAACATAAAATATATCAAACAGCAGTTCCAAATACCACCGACTACACATGGCGCGTTACAACAACATCAAATGAACAACTGCCGCGTCAGTTATTTGTTGTATTTCAGCAGCAAGCGCGACGTGGCAATCAACAACAAAATAATGCAATATTTGATAATACTGCTGTTAGAAGAATATACACCAGACTAAATTCAAAGCAATATCCAGAACGAGCGATAGAATGTAATTTTGCTGATGACGCTATTAAATATATTACTAGACCTTACCTGTACCTGATCGACGCAGTGCAAAAATACCAGGGCGTTGGAGATGGATCTCATATATCAGCAGAGGAATTTCGTACACTTTACCCAATTTTGTATTGTGATGTTAGTAAACATAGCGAAACAGCTGTCGAATTTGCAGCTGATATTGAAATTACTTGGACACTCGGAGCAGTTCCAGCAACGCAGTTGTATGTATAGTATATGCGCTAGTGATCAGCGACAGATTTGTTACAATTGACTCTGTCGGAGGTAAAATGTCAGTCCAAGTTTGAAAAAAAAACTTTGAGTTTGAGTTTAATCTGTAATCGTTATATAATGACAAAATATATTGTAAAAGAAATATATTTGACTGCCGGTGAAGTTAAAAAATTAGCAGCTGCTGTTGCTAAGCACAGGCAGGTATCATTAAAAATAAAACCCAACACCGAAGGTGTTTCCAAAGGTACTTTAACAAAATTGTTGTTAACCAAAAAACAAGTAAATAAATACGATCGCAAAAAAACTTTTGTTTTAAATTTAAGTGCCACACAAATAACAGCAATGTCAAAACAAGGTGGTTTCCTCGGTCCGGCACTCTCTGTAATGGTCAGAACATTAATACCTAAAATTTTGCCAGTACTTGGTACATTAGGATTAGCGGCATCGTCTAGCACAGTATCAGGCGCAACGAAAAAAGCAGTCTTTGGAGACGGTGTCTCCGGCGATGGTATAAAGAAAATTTTTGACTAAAGATAAATATAATGCCCAGTGCAACGCACCGATGAAAAACGGCAAAAAGAAAGACAACAACGAAAAAAGACGCGATCGAGGCGAAAAACAAAAACAAAGGTGGATTTATAAGACCGTTGCTCGAAACTAAGTCTGTCAAATGTTGGCGTTGAAGTTGCTGATCTTCTTTTACCATCAGCTATTTTTTTTTTTATTCTAACTTATTAATTTTAAGGTGTTGCAGCAGCTGTCATTGATTTACATTTTATTTCTTCATAGAGTTTCAAGAATTATTGAAATTATTTGTCTAGTCGGGTTTTAAAAATTATTAGCACCACCATCTCCGCGTTTAATATTTTCTTTTAGTGTTACCAAGTCCAAATTTTCAATTCTATTATCAGTTTTAATTTTGTTAATATGATCAATAACTAAATCATCTGGAATAGCGCCATTAAAAATTTCATAAACAAACCTATGTGATTTATAATTAATAAAATCTGTTTTAATTCCTCTAACTTTTATAAGTAAATATCCATCTCTATCCAAATTTCCTAATACTTTTTTTGTTCTTATATTTCGTATAATTCCCTTATCAGATGCTTCGTAAAGATCAAATACTTGATGACCTTGAAATTCGGTTTGCAATGCTAAATTTTCAATATTGTCATCATTAATCGAATTGTTTACTCGATAAACTCTCTGTCCAACTGGAATGTCCTCATAAAACAAAGTATAAATAAAATCTTTCCTAAACATTTCGGTCCTATCTGTATCATCTCCACTAACACTTATTATCATACCAGCAGGAGTTGATTTACCTACAGATTTTTGAGAATTTATGTTAATAACCGAAACAAGTGTATTTCCAGCATATAAGTTGTACTTTGGGTGGACATCATAAGTTTCCTGTTCTTCAGCCGTCAATCTCGTGTAACTCAGAATTTCTGTCATTATATTATATAGTATTTTTATATCCCTAATTGAAAAAGTGTTTTAAAAAATCAATTAAATATAAAAATCCTATATATAATGTTAAAATTGCGAGATATTGCCAAGAAGAGCCTAATAAAAGCAGAAAAAATTGCTAGTGCATTTTCTGGCTATGATAATATTTACAAATTTGATAATCAAAATGTTTTAGCAAATTTTAACTCCACAAATTTATTTCATCTTTTGCAACCAATTATATCTCAAGAACTTGCAGCTCACAAAAGTATCAAACTAATAGTTCAGTATCATATGATTTTATCAAAGTTACATGCAATCGAAAAAGATATAATTGATATAATTTTTGAAAATACAAATTTCGACAGCGAAATTTCAGAACCATATCTAACAGCTAAATCACGAAAAATATTAATTTGAACAAATATTGCCACGGTCGTCGATGAAATACACCAAGAAATAAATAAAAAATTGGAGGAATTTACTTCATCAGTGTCGGGTTGGAAATTTGAGATGATAAAAGAAGTTTTATTTCATACAATGAAATATAACGTACTTCGTGGTAGTTCTTACGTTTATCTTCCTCAAAAAATTAAAAACAAAAAAATGTTGTATAAATGTCAGAAACAATGATGACCAATGTTTTCGCTGGGCAATTTTATCTGCGAAATATCCTCAAAATGATCACTCTGGCAGAATTGAAAAATATCTGCTGTAAAAAGATGAGCTAAATTTTATTCGGATAACTTTTCCAGTAGCAGAAAATCATATACCAAAGTTTGAAAAACAAAACAATATTTCAGTAAATGTTTTCGGACTAGGTGATAAAGAAAATGTTTACCCGAGATATATTTCAGCGACTGCTACACAAAAGACACTAAATGTATTATTTTATAAAGGACATTATTGTTGGATAAAAAACTTTAATGGCCTAGTTGGCAAACAATATAATAAAAATAAAAGTAAGAAATATTTCTGTTACAGATGTTTACAAGTTTTTTTCAAAAGATGAAAACTTCAAGAATATCTCAAATACTGTGTCAACGTTCAAAAAATAACTATTCCAAGCGAGAAAGAAAAAGTGTTAAAATTTAAAAATTATGATCATAAGCTAAATATTCCTTTTGTTATTTATGCCGATTTTGAGTGTCTTCTTGTTCCTGTAGCTGGCGCAGAAAATAATCTGAATAAATCAAGTACAAGAAAAATACAACAACATGTCCCTTGTGGAGCAGCTTATAAAGTAGTTTGTTGTGCTAACGATAATTTTTCAGGTCCAGTAAAGTTATTCAGATGTAAAAATGGAGAATCTGAAAGTCCGGCTGTATGGTTACTAAAAAATTTAACAAACGAAGTTAATAAGATTTCTAACAGATTATTCAAAACAGCTCCAATGAAAATAACATCCAAACAACAACTTGATTTTGATAATGCATTTTAATTGTCATATCTGCGAAAAATCAATAGGTGATGACAAAGTGCGAGATCATTGTCATCTGACCGGTCAGTATCGAGGAGCAGCTCATAACAGTTGCAATTTAAAATTTCATGCTCCAGATTTTATTCCTGTAGTTTTACATAACTTTCGTGGCTATGACAGTCATATCATTGTAGAAGCTTTGGCAACGAGGAAATTAAATCTAAACTAAGATTAAATAATACAATAAAATGTATTCCAAATAATTTTGAAAAGTATATGTCAGTCACGCTCGGCAAATTACGTTTCATTTACAGTCTGCAATTTATGGCAGCATCATTAGATGAGTTTGTAAAAGGTTGTACCAGTTTCGCTAATCTAAAAAGTTGCTTTGGTGAAAACTACGTCGATCTAACAAAAAATGGTATCTTTCCATATGAGCATCTCGACGACTGGAGTAGATTTAATCAAACTTCTCTCCCCGGCAAAGACAAATTTTACTCGTAACTCAAAAATGAAAATATTACAGATGACCAGTACAAATATGCACAAGATATTTGGAATAAATTTAGTTCTAGAACATTTGGTGATTATCATGATTTATATTTGAAAACAAATGTATTACTACTAGCAGATGTTTTTGAAAGTTTCCGTCAAGTTAGTCATAAAAATTACGGACTAGATCCCTGCTGGTATTATTCCGCTCCGGGACTGTTGTGGGACACCCTACTAAAAACAAGTAAGATAGAACTGGATCTCTTGACGGATGATGATATGTTTAATTTTATTGAAAAAGGTATCAGAGGCGGAATTAGTGTTATAACAAAAAAAATATGCAGTAGCTAATAATAAATAGCTGAAAAAGTATGATAAAAATCTTCCATCAAATTATATCATTTATCTAGTTTGTGTGAACTTGTATGGATATGCAATGTCAGAGCCAATGGCTTGCGGTGGATTTCATTAGATAACTCCAGATCAATTTCTTAAAGAAACTGAAAAAAATCTTCCAGAAGATATTTCATACTTTTTTGAAGTTGATCTCGATTATCCTAGTTCGTTACATGATCTACATAACGATTATCCGTTCTGTGCAGAGTCTATGATGATAGATTATAGTTTACTATCACTTGAACAGCGAGCAATGACAAAGAAAAAAATTCAATTGTTAATAAGCTAGTTCCAAATTTGTTAAATAAAAGAAATTACGTTATGCATTACAAAAATTTAAAACAAGCAGTAGATGCTGGACTAATTCTGAGAAAAGTCCATCGCATACTAAAGTTTAATCAATCGAGATGGATGTCAAATTATATTGACTTAAATAGGAAACGTCGTGCTATTGCTAAGACTGATTTTGAGATTAATGAACAATTCTGTGTTCGGTAAGACGATGGAAAATATAAGACGTCGAGTCTCTACTGAAATTGTAAACGATATAAATCGCAGAAATAAATTAGTTAATGATGATGGGTTTTGTCAGTATGAAAATATTTAATGAAAATCTTGTTGCAATACAACGACGAAAGACAAATTTAAAGTTAAATAAACCGATTTATGTTGGTGCAGCTGTACTTGATATATCACAGTGGCTGATGTACGATTTTCACTATAACTTTACCAAAAAGCAGTGGACAGATTCGGAGTTTTTATTTACTGATACAGATTCGCCGGTTTATAATATAAAATGTGAAGATGTCTATCAAGACGTCTATAACTGCCGTGACCTATTTGATTTAATAGATTATCCAGAAAGTAGTGGATTTCATGATGATGCAAATAAAAAAGTTATTGGCAAAATGAAAGATGGATTTATGTTTGTGCCAATTCGGGAATTTGTTGGACTTCGAAGTAAAATGTACGCCGTAATATTAGATGAAAATAAACTGACAAAAAACCCCCAAAAGGTATTCCTCGTGGGTACGTAAAAAATGTATGAAATTTGATGACTTTAAAGCAGCATTAAATAGCTGCACTAATTTTATAAAAACAAATGTTATCAGAACAAATCTTCACAAACTTGAAACAGATACAATTATAAAACGTGGACTAAGTAATTTTGACGATAAGAGATACTGAGAGGACGGAATTAATACTCTAGCTATTGTCAAGTACTAGCAGTGACATCTTTAATTAATTTTATCTAATGTTCGAAAATATAACTGTCTATATTATTTGTACCTTTAAAAGGGAGATAATGCTGCCTTCCAGCTAGTGTAAATCTTCTGTGGGTTATCGAACATATAGTATAGTGTCAGGTATACATACACTAGTTATATTATACATAATGCACATGCATATCTTGTATACTTTCCTGCAAATCTGATGTAACAGTTTTGCTTTCTATCTTCATCAAATCGTTCAAAATCATCTGATATAGTAATTTTAAGACCTTAGAATGAGAAATATATGTTTCAATATATAGCCTTATATGAAACAGATGTTCTGTATTGATTTGTGTGTAAGGCTTGAAAAAAACCAACTGGCAGAGAGAATTATTGATTTTTCTGACTGCGGAAGTCTGTCTGCCTGTAATTCTGTAAGCCGCTGTATTATAAGCTATTATAAGAATTTCGTTTTTCTGATCAAATAGACGGTAATATATTTTAGCCAGCATAGAAATGTGTAAGATTGTAGATTTCGCGATTCATTTTATAATAATGTTTTCCAGAATCAGAAAATGAAATGTTAATCTTAACGTTCTTCAAAATCAGAAAATGTAATTCTAATTTCATAGGATTTATCTATATAATAATCTCTCGAACATATATTTATGACCGAATGTCATAGCTCAGTGCTAGAATGTTCAATTCTCGTACTGAAGGTCTGTGGTTGGGTTCCCATAGCAGGCAATTTGTCGATGGAGGCGATCCGATGCCAATTTTTCTAAGATAATGGAGGGTCCGGAGAAACCCTCGATATTCAACAGAAATAAAATACACTCTCCCACCATATCACCACGTGGTGGGTGTACTTTTGCACTCCCCGGGGTTATTATGGGGGGAGAGTGTACAAAATCTGTTGAACGTAGATAAGGCTCCCCCTTTTGTATGTGCCGTCCCTAGGATAAGTTTATGTGTTGTATAGTCCAAAAATAAACAGCAGGGTGATGTGAGCTCGTAACCTTGTGACCTCACCGAAGGGTACCCCATACAAGGACATTCAGAAAGAATGTCGCCAGACAAAAAAGTCTCATGAGGTGCCTGTGGGCAAAAAGAAAGGCCTTTACATGAAATAGACAGCCCTCTGAGTTCCTAAAGTTTCGTTTCGGATATTTAGGAATTTACCTGGCGGTATGTCTTAACCAAAATGAAGAGTGGCCTTGGGCCATAAGAAAGGCCTTTACATGAAATAGACAGCCCTCTGAGTTTTTAAAGTTTCGTTTCGGATATTTAGAAATTCGCCGGGGGTATGTCTGAAAGGGACTCTTAGGACCTCATCGTAAAGGCTTTACTGGCAATGAAGGGACCCTGTGGAATGGTAGACCGATCGTCACTGCTGCTGTTTATTTTTGTTTAAAAGTATTCGATATCTAAACTCTTCGATAAAATCATAAATTCTGTTTTACCGAAAGTAACTTGAGATTCCGAGTTGTCATTAATAATATCTCTAACATCTCTCATAAGTTGCATATCAGCCGGTCGATTAATTCCAGTTTCTCTATAGTAAAATAAAGCTAAACATCTTTTAACAATTTTACTCGGCAAATAAAATATACGCAGGAAACTGTTAATATAATATGGTTTTTCATAGCAAATTGGTCCATTGTAACAACATAGAAAATATTGTCAAGATACTATATAAAATCGTCGATGTTATCATTGGTAATTTCATCAGTGTTAATAAAACCTGTTAGCATATCAGTTACTTCATCAAATCGATTTACTTACCATTATATTATATATATATATATATATATATATATATATATATATATATATATATATATATATATATCATTATCAAAAAGTGCGTCAACTATATTGTCAATAAATGTCATTGGATCATCTGCCCAACCTCTTATTCGTTCGTCATTTTTAGTTGCGAATAACCATACCGATCCATATTTTGGTGATAAATGGTAACCAACATTTTTGATACAATTACTTATTATTTTAGTTGTTATGCCAGTATTTCTTGAGGCTGCTTTGATTGAATTAAATCTCTTACAAAATTTATTTGTTAGATCAAATCCAACATGTCGTACTGATGGTTTATAATGGGACATTTTATATAATATTTCACTGTTAAAATATAAATAGATCTAGAGGTCCGGGAACCTCTCTCCAAATTTGGGAGGGGGAGGGGGTCTCTGGTCTAGAATCCTCTTTTGGTTCAGGATCATCATCTTCTCTTACTACTCATACACTAAACCACAAAATGCATTACATGAAACAAGTTCTACTACTGTATAGCCTGTAAATTGGCATGTAAAGTCATTTCAATGTACAGAATAAAAATTACAGCTTTTCTTGGCTGACCTGCATTATGTTGGTACGAGGAAACAACATAATGAACATAAATTACTTTTGCTTCCTTTCAAACTTTTAATTCTACACAGATCAGTATAATCAATTATAAATCAAGATAACAGTCTATATGCATCTTATACAAAATAAACATTTCCTATCACAATAAAAAAAAAACAATAAATGGAAAATATTAGAATCTTGTCTTGTAAAGAAAAAGTTTAAACCCTGAATTAGTCTGTGCCAATAAAATCCAAGTAAAATTTTTCAAACAACCTAAACTCCTTGAGACGATTTGGTTAAAATCCATGACTTAAAAATCATTTGCAAAAAGGGTTGATTAAATCTCAACAAAAAGACATTAAAAACTAAAAACTACTGTAAAAAAAGGACTGAATTTTCTGTAAAATCAACATATGTCTGCTTGTAATGTGATAAACCAGTCCCAAAAACCTGCATTGATACTCACAGGAGGGATGACAATCTCCCATTTCTCCTGCGGCTTAAATATTTGAAACCAATGCTTCAAGCTAGATGTTGCAGTGTAATAATTTAGCACCGTAGTTCAGCTCAGAGATTCAACGTTTTGGACTACAAATTTGACTTAAAATGAATGTCGATCTGTTTTCTAATCCGAGTTTCCTCCGAATATTCCTACAACATTTTTCTCTTCCAGACATTTAGGTTGGGATGCGGAGTCAGAGCAAGTGCCTATAAAAAAAAAAATTGCCACCACATTGCGGTAGCGGCATATGGTAGTCCCCTATCAGCAGGCCTAGCAAACATAAATGATATTACGTTGAGTCATACCTGCATGAAATCAATAGGAAAAATGTATTTATTTCTCAGAAATGGCAAGTATTCATTATGTCTTTAAACTGTAGACAGACCAGACAATACCACAGCATATATGAAACCTGACTCAGTACTCGCCATTTGCATTACTAGTGACATGACGACATAGGAAGTCCAATAGTCATGTGATATTACAGCAAACACCTAGTGCTGTTATACAAAAATTAAAATATATTAAATGAAAGCCTGATACCTTTTGTTGAAACCAGAATGAACATATAATTCTTAAAATATATTTTTCGAGAACAACAACCAGAAACTTGTCGCTGTAGCAGCCAGCTGGACTCGCATTCATCAAGCACAGACCTCATGTCAACCTGTTAGTCACGTGATACAACAAACCCCATGTAGTTGTTTTCGCAATAAATATAAATAATTTTGTTCTTTCGTTATGTTCTTCATTATTACAAACAGTATACGGCTTTCATTTAATATTTTTATTTTTTTTTCGACGTCTGAAACAGGTTATTACTGATATCACGTGACTACAGTATCAATGATGTCATGAACATTTGGCTTGCAATATTTGTGTACTCGTTCGAATAGCAATGCAACTCGCTAGTACCAGGTCAAATTTCATCAACACTATAGTTACATCTCGTCTTTCAGCAGATTAAATATATAATGATGTAAAACTCGCAATTTCTGATAAAATAAATAATGTTCATATGGATTTCGTGCAGATATGACATGATGTAACAACATTTAAGTTTGCTAGGACATTTGGTAAGCGGCACCGCTTTGCTGCCACCATGTTGGCTTCTAGTGATGATAGACTGGTTTTCAACTTTAAATATAAGAAAGGATGCTGATATTGAGCTGCTCTTTGAAACAACCAGTCTACTGGCCGAATCTAATTCTCTGATAGGTTTGGATTGGCTCGACAAATATGTTTATGGCAAGTACCTAAATGATCCATTCTACAACCTCTGAATATTCTGGTCAGAACTCGATAAATTTAATTCACGATCACTTCAGTTACGACTCAATTACGTAATTGTTTCTAGCATCACGTGTTGGCGGAAATTTCCCGGGTTTTTCACGACTTTCATCAAGATTTGCAAAATTCAAGGACTTTCATGTTCGGGAAAAAAATTTCATTCCTCCCGACTTTTTCCCGATTTCCCGGGAGCAAGGGAGCCCTGTTTATAGCTTCGTGACAACACTTCATTGATAGGATTGCAAATGTAAGATTTTATTATTTGTCTACATACCTGGTGTAATGTTTGACATTGGTTAAATAGTATTTGCTTTGCTATTTTCATTTTTTTTTTAATCTTCGTAATTTCACAAAAACAAATGAACTCAGAATACAATTTTGACCTTACAGCATTTCCCAAATTCCACGACATTGCGTTGTCCAGTATATTTCTGACCTACATAACAGCATTTAAAGCTAAATCTTCAATAACGTAATATTTATACTCTCTTTTCTATGAATTGTATATTTTCCTGAAAATATTTGCCCAATGGTTTACAAAAAGAAACAATCTAATAAAGCCGTATTTCCCAGACTCAGCGATGTCCGCCATTATTTCCTCATAACAGGGTAACTTACTGCCAAAACTAATTTTGATCAAGAAAATAATGTATACTCAGCAGTTACAATATTCATGTTACCGATTCTATTAGAAACACGAGTTTGTAGGGTCAACAAAGGATAACTTGCAGAAATAGGGAAGTAATAGTTGCAAACTTGCTAGGGAAAGGGTTAATGGTCAATCAGCTATCAGAATACATGCCCATGAATGTGCAAGAGTTTGTCAGTGCAGTTGCTATAAACACCAACTATCTGATGGCTTGAAGCCTACATTTCACCTTGAGCAAAAAGACTACACTGGAACTAACTTGGACAAGGCAAGGGAGAATCTCAAAAAGGACGGTTGTTCAATGCTCCTCTAAAACCTCACAGGGTGAAATCTTTTTGCTTTCATAACAGAAGGCCAAATTTACATTTTTGAGGCAACTAAGTCATCCACTTCGCCTGGCTGCATGACCCGTGTAGTCACAGTGATCTTTTGGCTTTAAATATTCACTGAAATGAACTGTTGACGAAAAGCCTATCAACACATTATAGGTTATTTGGAGCTGCCCCAAACCACTACAGTGGATACATAAAAATCGGAGAAGCCATGCATTCTCTTATTATCATAAGGTTATTTTGGTCACACCTGCTGATTGCACATTCCTGGAATCATATTCATCACCCATTTTCAGCCATGTAAGATAGGATTTTCACTTGGGTAAATAACTCCAATCTCATATGAACACAAACCATATCACATAATTGCACCATCTGTTCATTAAAAAAATTTAATTTCAAAATGATTCATGTATTTTATTTTTCCACAACACAGTCTATAAATACAGGAAAGCCGATATAAACAGTATGCAATTTGAGATAATTATGCTTTATTTATAAAATGACCATGGAAATTATGCTGAAATGTAACTTTCATAGCATAAATTTACATGCACGTTTGAGGTGAATCTAAACAACTATTCACTATTTACTGAACTCTGCTATATTAGTATTGGAGAACAATCACGAACATCGATGTGGGAGTAGGAAAAATCACCATTTGGGGTCAGCATTTCAGCCCAGAACTCGATGAAGAGTTCATCCCTGGATGAAATGCTCACTTATTGGGTTTGGCGTGAACGATTCATCAATATACCAATACTCTCGCTGTACCCATTCACTTACCAGAAAACTGATACACAATGATATTTACCATATGCAGGTTATTTTAATCTTCAGCAGTTGTCAACAATTATTAGTCATTTGCCACCTTATTCTTTAAGTTGAGAATTCATCTGAGAGCTGTTGCAGGTACAGACACTCATTTTTGTTGGCAAAAATGAAAACGACTTGACAACACTTGCTCGCCATCTACAAATTAACACCAAGTGACAGGGTTTGTAATTATGCCCCACCCTACAACCCCCTTTTCTGCTATTTCCAGGGTAATTATTTTATCCCAATAGCTTATTTGGCATAAAGTAGTCCGAGTTTCCTCAAACCCTTGTCACCCCATTTTTGATATTTGGAAATTTATGTTGGGGTGCAGGAGCAGAGAGGGTAAACCCTACAAATTTTTTTCGAACAAGTTTGTCTTAAAAATAAAGCTTCACACGAAAAAAATAAAAAAGGTCAATAACGCCAAACTGAAACCTCTAACCGAATCGAGATTTTCTCTACGGGGCTAGTTAGCGCTGTTACTTCGCCGTTGACACCCGTGTTTATAAAATTTTGTGAGCGCTCGTTTATGTACTCGTGCACGCAATTTTTGTCGGTCCACGCACTCTGCTGCTGTAATTAAACCATCGCGTTATATCAGTAATGATTGGTGAAGCTCACTCAGCTAGACTAGCTTGAGAGCGATTAGAGGCAATTAAGAAATATCTACCTGTCCGTGATTCTGTCAGACAAAAATTACAAGCGCGTCAAGATCTCAAAGAAGGATTTGCAGAAGCCGCATAAGAATTATTTATACCTATTACAAAGACTACTGAAAGTCTTCTCCCTGCATTAGAAAAAACCGCTAAAGCAACTGGAAAAATAGCAGAGCGAACTAAGAAAACAAAAAAGATTTTGCGAGAACTTCCAGGAGAAATAGCTGCGGCTCAACCACAATTACAGGAAGAAATACAGCAAGTACTTGATACTGTTGACAAAGTTTGCGAAGAGGTTGGTGACGTAAAGGATCTAGTTACACCAGAATCAGAACTAGAACCAAGACCAAAACCACCAGCCCGACTTTCCGAAGAAGGTCGTATGATGTTTCTAAGAAACCCTATAGCGCTTGCGGCAACAGGATATCAACATCATGATAAATTATTAGATCCAGATACCGCTAGTGTTTTAAAAAAAACTGGGTTCCTTTTGTATTTCGAAAGTCTCGTCTTATACCCAGAATTACCGATAAATACAGAAGTGATTTTGAAAATTTTGAGAAACAAGTCGAAGAGACTAATAGAGCATCCTCACCGGAATACAGCCCACATTTTACTGAGGAAGAAGAAACAACTGGAAGTGGTATTAATACAAGTACAGCAGGAAGTGGCTTTATGACTTGCCCCGATAACGTCCTTGCCGCTGTTGAACGACTAGAAATTCTGATTGGCGGAAAACGAGCCGGTAATAATTCCCCAGAAATCGTTAATGAAGCAGCTGCTATTTGTCAGCGATTATTTACAGGCGGTATCATGGATATTAACGTGTATCGGTCCCTCATTAATGAAATCGCCGATGATTATTTAAGTGATTAAACAGTTAGATATTATTACTATAATAAGATAATCATACATGTTGCTCAACGTGGACCAACTATGGTCAGGGTGATAAATTCGAGATTACCTACATATAAAACATTCTACGGAGATGGACTCGGCGATGTTCTTCAGGGTTTATTTAGAAGGATAGCCCCAAAAGTAATATTAATTGCAAAGCAACTAGGAATGAAAGCTCATGAAAAAGGTATTGGTGCTGTTGGTGATGTTGCCAGCAAAGCATTTTCGGCAATCAAGGGTAGACTAGCACGATTAATACGACGAAAACCTCAGCCAGTAAAATTACCCAGCACTGAAGTGATGGCTGCAAACGTTAGTAAAATAATAAACCAAGTCGCAAATCAAAAATTAGCGTCATTGGCTGGTGAAAAAAAAAAAATTTAACCGCTAGTCTGGTTGCAGGAAGTGGTTTTCGTGTTAAACGATAACAAATATAATAAAGATGTTCAAACGCATATCTGATCCCGCATTCGACATGGACGCACCAGTTCTCAAAGATGAATCGGTACGTGATTATCAATATTATTCTTATGACACACGTGTACCTGACGAGCGTAAAAGAATCGAATTACAAGTTCAGGATACAAGCAGATATTTCTTACCTGGTGAGGCATTTATTGAAGTCGAAGGTAGACTTTTAAAATTAGATAATACCGACTACGGAATTGGTGATCGAGTTGGTTTTGTTAATAATGTTATTATGGCGTTATTCAGCGGTGCCGCATATATCATTGATGTACGAGAGATTGAGATCTGTAATAACGACATCGACGTTGCCACAACGATACTTGGTCTTGCAAGATACAGCGATGATTATTCAAGATCATCTGGTCCATCAATGATGTTTGCCAAAGACACAACTGGTCAACCCGAGCACAGAAATGTAACATTAAATGCAGCTGGGGACACAGTTGTATCAATGAATGAAAATTTCAACTTGGGATTCGCATCACGTCGAGCAATGCTGGGCGACGATGAAAGATTTTCGTCTGCGATTCCGTTGTCACATATATTTGGGTTCTGCAGAAATGTTAGAATGGTTATTTTTGGAGCCAAGCACACAATCGTACTCGTATGAAAAGGTGATGATAATGATGCAATATGGCATGCCAGAGGAGCTGATGATGCTGCAACAAGAGCACTTCATGGAAAAGTAATACTGACAAAACCTTCATTGTGGATGCCAACAATGACTGCGTCGTTAATCAAAGAACAACGTTTACTCGTTTTTATGGACAGCGGCGGTAAATCAACATTGTCATGGCAAACAATGACCACAGATTTTATCCAGAGTAACATTAATGGTTTATTTACATGGCAAATAGCATCACAGCAAAGTGTCTCTGCACCGCGACATATATTCGTTGTACTTCAAGATGTTGCGCGAGTAAACTCACAAATACATAGCATAATGATATTTGACAAACTCGGTGTTTCTGAGGTTTCTTTGAGAATAAATGGACATCAAGAACCAGCCGAGGATATTTTTAAAAATTTTGAACAAAACAGTGTTGCACGTGCGTATCATCGTTTAATGACGTTCATGGGACGTGATCAAAACGTTGATACTGGTTTACAAATATCCCAGCGGGATTTTACAACGTTGTATCCGATCTATTACTTTTCGCTGGAACACTTGGATTTCTCTAGGCAATCTGTCGTTGATATACACTTTCGAGCTCGTGTTACGCAAGGACCTATTGCTAATTACAGAGCAATCGCCGCCATACTCAGCGATAAGGCAATGTTACTTGAAGGTGCTGGTGGCCGCATGAGAGTTATTGATGCACCAGTAGAAAACATGTAATTAGATCATGAATAAAATTATAAATGTCATATCATCATGTTAGTGTCAGTCTGACTCCTGGTCAGATTAAAAAACTGCAGTCGGCATCAGCGAAAAAATATGGAGTAAAAATATCACTAGCGCGAGAACAAATCGCAGGTGGTCCAAATAAACTATCGCTGACAGAACGCCAGCTCAAGGATTTCAATGAAGCCAAACAATCAAAGAAAGGTATACGCATAAATCTTTCTGCGGGTGCCACTAAAGACATCGCTAAGACGGGTGGTATATTTCCACTTCTTGCAGCTATTCCACGAATAATAGCCGCTGCAGCCCCAGCTGTTGCAAAAGCAGCTGCGTTAGGTGCAGTTGGAACAGCTGCTGGAATGGCATTAAAGAAAGCAACAGGAAAAGGAATCAAAAACAGGAAAGGGTCTGAGACTTCCAGGAACTTGGTACGGGAGAGGATTAAGAATTCCAGGGACTCGTTGATTTTCCCGTTGTCCAATTTTGATTTGCTCGATGCTGCTACACGATTAAATATAAAAAAATTCAGGTGTTTGTATGCGTGATCAATTACCGTACAAACCAAACTCGATTGAAACCGGTATCATTAATCTCGATGGAAGTTCAGGCCGAGGTACTCATTGGGTTGCATACGCGATTGATCCAAGTGGAATTATTTATTTCGATTCGTATGGACTGGCACCACCAAAAGAAATTTTAAAATATCTTAATAGACTTCAAAATATTCCAGTCTGGCATTCAACGCTACCAACACAAACATTAACGGATCCTCTACTATGTGGCCGTGAAGCACTGGCGATACTTGATGCTGTATCAAGATCAAAAAATCCACCTCATAAAACTGTACATGAATACACGAGTTCTGATTTAAATAATCACTAATCATATAATGGTAGATATTTACGGAAGATCAGCTAAAACTAAAACCGAACAAGCACCAGGTGACGATTTACTCAAGCGCGTAACAAAACAGATCAATGATGAATTATCTGAAATGCTCAATCTTACCAACGTTGATCTAAACGAACTTGTTGTATTTCAAAACCGTGAAGGAAAATTAATGACGAGTAATATTTCAATCAACGATATTATTATTCGTAATCGATTATCGCGAGAAGGTCTTATTGCTGTATATGATAAAGAGGGTAAACTTGTTCCTAGTGTTGTTACTCCGTCGTCGATCCGAGATAGCATAAGTTAACGAGCGTTAAAAACCGGTAATGTAATGAATGGCGTCATTAACATGAACAACAATAAAATTACCAACGTTGGAGAACCAACAGATAATCTCGAAGCTGCAACAAAAAAATAAAAAAATATGTCGACGATAACAATATTCCGATGAAAACTTCGTTGTCGACGATCAATGATGGAATGGACGCATTTAGAACTGAATTTTTTAATCATGTACAACTGTTTATGAATTTTCGCAGAAACGTAAACAGAACCACTAATGAATTTTTTGGAAGTCCACCAATCGTTGATATTAAACTCGCCGACGTTAACATGAAACTCAACGATATTGTCAGTGGAATTCCTAATATCGTTCAAAAAACTAATCTGATTAAAATTCCGCATAAACAAATTAACAATATAGTATACACAGTATCATCAGGATCATCAACATGGACACCAAGCGATAACACTATCAAACATACCGCAGAAGTAACTGGTGTGTACAGACTATCCGTATTTAGTTCTGCAAAATTTAGGGTATTTACTACATTTCCATGGCATCATTCAACCGATAATTTTTCTGAAACTGTATCTATAATGTTAAATAAAGATACCGAAGAAACGTTTATGTTGGAACCATCTGATAAAAAAACTAACCTCGGCGTCTTACTGGTGGTGTCTGGAATTTGTCGCCGAAACACCTCAATTAATTACTTGATATAGTATAATGATAGACGTTCAAAAATACAGATACAATCAGGTATGTGCGTGGCAAACTAAACTAAAAAATATCATCGACGATTATACAATAAAGGTGAAAAAAATATCGCAGACGTGTGGTTGTCGTTGACGTAGTTGTCTATTCAGTTTCTGCGCTCATTGTTGGAACCGGTGTAATATTATCAACGATAACAATGACCGCGCCTGTAGCTGTAACGATTATCGTTTCATCCGCAACAACCTTAGCGGGTATTTTTAGCATTATTGCAAAGAAGATAAATACATGCGCGAACACAAAATTACACGAGTATGTGGTAAAATTACATAGAGTAACGACAGCATATTCAAAACTATCATCGCTGATCTCGTCGTCGTTCAACAATGGCAGAATATCCGATAAAGAATTCAGCGCGATAGTAAAAATCTACAATGAAGTATTTGACAAAAACATTGAAGAAATCAGGGATTTAGAGCAATAACAGTATAATAATCACAACGTCACAGGAATTATTACAGCAAATTGTAACTAATACTGCTCCGGTAAGAACTACAATGATATCAGCGAATTCAACTAATCCTGAATTCAGCATTAATTTTCCAACTGCAATTCCAGCAAAAGAAATTGCATTAGCACAATTACGAGTTTATTATAGTTGGCCAAATATTAGGTCGAAATCTTTCGGAGGACTTCAGCCAAATAATTCATTAGTATTTGCAAATAAAAACAAACCCGATGGAACCCCAGATTGGCAAGTAGTCAGTATTCCAACTGGCAGTTAGTTATCAGATAGAACAGATCAATGAAGAATTTCAACGCAGAATTAAATTTATTACAGGAAAAGAATCAAAGATAGCCATTACTGTTCATGAGCCAACACTGTCAACGGCCATCGAAATATTATCGCCCGATTACATTGTGGATATTTATCAATCTTCGATCAGATCAGTATTAGGATGGCCAGAGATTCCACCTGTTTATCAAGGACCACCAGAACCAACCAAAGATGAATTTCTTTCGACGAAGCAATCATTTACAAATATTCCAGAATATCGAAGGAACGAACCATAGAAGAGAGATTTTAAGACAAAATCATATATTGTCGGTGGAGACGGTAAAAGTTTTCCTTCAACAGCGGAACTTCTAATTCTTAAGAGTACTGCTGTAGATAAAGACGGTAAAATTATCTGGGAAAAAAGAGAATTTAATCTGGGTATTATTTATCGTTTTGCTTATGGAATTAAGTCTGAACATAACCGAACATACGATAATATAATTAATCTGTTTACGGGTATAATACAACATTACAACGAAGATGTAAAACAACAAATACTTGAAGATATTAATCATCTAACACACGTTATCTTAGACATGAAATATATCAATAAACTTATAACTGAAAATGTAAAATCCAGTGACGAATTGAAACAGTTATTTTTAAACCATTATGCAAAATCGATCGATGAAATACCTGATGATTTTCTTTTACCCGAGTTTAAATTTGATAAGGGTGAATCAATCAGCGATATCGTTAATACATATTTTCCAAAGGTTTTAGAATCATGGAATACAATAGCCCCACCGGCAAGTATTCTCAGATACAATAATAATCCATACAACGAAGGTCATCACATTTCGCCGGGCATCGTCACTATAACATCAACGATCGCTCTCAACCTAGTATGTGATGTCATCGATGGGAGTTACCAAGTTGACGTTGAAAAATCTAATCAAGCCCAACAGGGACACATTCTGTATTCATTTACCCCTCAAGTGCCCCCAGGCAATTTGACCGTATCAGAACCAATCAATGTTGTTTATTTAAGATGTCATAGTCCACTTTTATCAAGGATACATTTCAAACTTACTGACTGGGCACTTGTTGGACCTTAGGTCACAAACGTTGATTATATATTTGTATGTGCGTTCGTAGAACGTGATCGTAAAACGTAATCGTAGAAAACACCAAGCAAAAAAAAAAAAAAAAAAAAATCTGTCCCCCTTGACGTTGTCAAGGACAAAATATTTTTTTACCCCCGTCATATAATCACGGATTTTATCCTTGACTTGTTCAAGGGTCAGAAATGAATTATCCATCTTGTCTCAGTCCCATGACATAGTCACGACAACGTCTGTAACAACGATGCAGGTGACACTATTGGTTTCGTTGTCAACGTGACTACAGTCACTTTCACCATCGGTGATATTAGCGCCGGAGTCACACTCATCCCTGTCTTTCGCCAGTAACTCTTCCGCAACTTCGTTCGCGGACATAATATCTCACAAATGTTTTATACGAGCGTGTACAAGTCTTTTTGTTTCGTATTCGTGAGATAATTCTGACCTAACCTTTTCGATGTACCGTGAAAGGGAACAAATAATTTCACTTGCGTATCTGTAATTGCTGCCAGCGACTGTAACATCGCCTGGTGGATCAGCTTTATGAGTCTATAATCGGAGGGTAGCGTATATCTATTTTCGGATTTTCGAAATTGCAATGATTCAAAATCACGCATAATTTTTTCAGGATCAGGTTCATCAGATATTTTTATACCGTTATGTTGTAATTGCTTAATAGCAACAATAACAGCATTAATATTTTCATGATTCATTATATAATAAATATTTGTTTAAATAAAAATATATTTCTGAGTAAATATGAAGCTATATTTCTTGATTAATATATTTCTGAATAAATATAATATAAAAATATACTCTGAATAAATATTTCTGAATAAATATAAATATTATGTCTGAATATA
>JAECUM010010424.1:0-30587 GCA_016617855.1 Megalonaias nervosa | reverse complement strand
AGTATTGACCTAGTGAATGAACTCCTCACATCCCCGAGTATGTCCGCTACAAAATGTAGTTCTCTGATGTAGTGGCTATTTACAATCACCTCTGCATATTGATAAGTTGATTGTTTTCTTTTCTTGGTTTCTATTTTTCTCCACATTGATTAAATCAATATAATACACACTTATGATTTAAGCATGAAAGATGGTTGTAATGATAAAAGTAGAGCAGTAGCAACACTTGGATAGCTACGCCATTCAGATACCGGCGTATGGAAATTAATGTGGAATAGAAACTAAGCCAACTGACGAACCAACAAGAGGTAATTAAAATATTTTAATATATTTACAGTTGATCTAAGTCATCATTCTGCTTTAGCAACCTCCTCGTCAACTTCCCCTGTAAGAATAGTTGCTCCAACTTTTAACGGGAACACCCGAACTGCACACAATCTGCCCATGACGGAGACTAGAGTTTCCACTCCTCAACCTGAACCGATGTACAGATCAACGAAGTAACTTACGATTCTTCGATGTTTTTTGGACATAAATCTGAGCAGCAGATCGTTAACTGGGAACAATCCTCATCAAAAGGCTGGCGCTGCGTTGTAGTGGAGAAGGTCTGAGTAAAGAAATACTCAATAAATCCTCTCTTATAACAAGGTAAGCTGCATCGGCCGTACAGCCGATGTCAAACATTGGCGATATGCACATTCTGTCTCCGACGGATACGATAGATTTCAGTCATGAACATGAACTGAGGTCTCACAGAACAACGAATTAATTTGTGCTGTAACGGCCGCACCGCAGACGACTGATGTTTCGATTGCTAAAAAAATTTAGATTGCTAAAAAAATGTCAGTACGCCAACGTATGCATCAGTGCCGGATTACCCAATAGGCGGAGTAGGCACCGGGCTATGGGCCCCACGCCTTTTAGAAGCCCCGCAACAACGGATCAAAATAATATTGAACTGATTTGATCTTGACGTATTAGGAGATAATTTGCGAGGGGGCCCCGAGATTTCGACTGCCTAGGGGCCTCCACAGGGTTTAATCCGGCCCTGATATGCATAAGCGGAAACACGCGCTAGCCGGTGAATCAAATCTATCACAACACGTTATAGTTATCGATGATATGACTGCATATTTCGCGTACAACTTTGTACTAGATTTGATCAATCGGTGCGGAGTTTTGGTTTCTCTCGACGTTGATAGCATCAAACAGCAAAGCAATAAGAATCAACCAACATTAAATCGGATAATACCATCATTAAACAGTGCATTTACTAAGGTCATCCCAGGTATGACTGAGTCCACAGTATTAAAGCCTGACAGTGCAGAAGAAATCGCATTAGCGCACCATCACCCGATCACTCAAGTTCCATTTTCTCAAGTCACTACAGAATCTGTTGATACTTGCATATGTTTCGGCCAAGAAAAGGAAACCATGCTAGAACCAGGGCTATCTTCTCTGTTAATATCATCTCGTCCATCTTCACATTGCCCAGTACAAGTGCCATCGCGATGTGTACCTTCATCAGTACCAGGACCCTTGGGAGTCCTTCCCCCAACATCTGAATCAAGTGGTCAAGTGTTTGACTTTGACGATGATGAAGAGATCCTTCATTTAAAGTGTCGTTCTCTAATAGTCCAGTACACGAAACAGACCCTGTGATCGTTTGTACCCCATCAACTAGCAAGAGGAAGCGAGTGTCTTCTTCGTCTGAAGACAGTGAAAATATTCCTTTGTCAATGTTGAAGAGGACTGCCTATGATGAGTCCTCCTCTGGAGCTAGAGTTGGTGTTCGTACATATAATTATACTAAGGCTATTAACCAAACATGATGCTGGGCGGATTTTACCGCAAGTTTCACCTAGAATTGTGTACAATATTAAAAGATTTCGAGGAACACTTGAAAACAACACTAAAAATTGAAAAAGGTTCATTACAGAAACCAGACGTTCGCCAGTGTAAACCGGATCTTATACCAACTCGACCATGAACGGGAAAATATAGACGCTCTTGCAAATCCAAGCTGCTATAAAAGCATCCTTTTGCAACCTACCGCCTGAATCATCCTCAAGTAGTAAAGTAAATTATATAAAATCACTAAACGTATTTATTTCATTTTGAGAAAGACAAAGGCAATTACAAGCAAGCACCCTAAATTTGTAGAAAAGTTGTCAGCGATCCGACCTTGCATCAATAGCGTCAATGCTGGAGTTACTAAGTTAACAACTAAACGGAGTCACGTGCCGCACAGTTCCGTGGGGAAAAAAATTACTTATTCCCTGAACGGCATTAAGCGCTGCGTGGAATCACTGCGATCTTCTTGTGTTCATCATATGTAAAGAAGGTCGCAAATTGAGTATGCACGAGTTATGCAATCTCGGTGCGTATTTTAACGGGTTGTTCACCCTGAAAAACTCACAACGACCCTCTGTGTACATCAATATGACCCTACCCGAATCTAATCGTCCAGTTCGGAGCACACTGTGTAAAGGAGTCACAAAGATCAACTTTGGAATAACGGATCGAAAAACGGCTACTCATCGACTTGTATATATTTCAGTACTTGAGTCTGAGTAAGACGAGATTCAACAATACGATAGCAACGTTAGACCTCATATTGCCAATGCAAAGAGTCCTGCTAACGTATTTATAAATCGTATTGGGAAACCAATGCCTCGACAGATTTAACTCGTCGGCAAACGGGTCTAGCTTTATCTCCTATAATTTCTGTGGAAGAGAGACATGCATATGAAACTGAGTCAGCGGTTAGATTAACAGCAGATGAGAGGTCGCGCGTGGCACAGTATCTGGCTCATAAAGATAGCAAAACTGAAGCTCATTATATAGATATGATTAATTCAGTCGAGAAAACATCCATCGATGCAATGGACAAGCTTCAGAATCTTGATAAATAGAAAAGTGTAGACCAAGCGGAAAACGAATCGTCTATCGTGCCAGCAGAATCTTAGATCAAAGAAGCTCCAAAGACAGGAACAAAGAAGAAAAACTGGTAACTCCCTCCAAAATAGCGACAGCAGTAGAGTCGAAGGAGGGCTCTTATAAAATCATTATTGACAAATTTACTATTAAAGCTGACAATGATTTGCCAGCCAACAACGAAATAAAAGCCTGGATTGGCAAAACTCCAGGATGTGAATTGCTTAATAAGGATGATATTAAACGGATCCGTACCCGTTTGGAATACCAACGCGTGCAACTAAGAGCAGAAGAGGTCGTTGCCTGTTTTCCTAGTTTGCGGCCACAGGAATCGCACCATATGGAGGTATCTAAAATATCAACTGAAAAAGTATTTTCAAAATCGATCCATGCGCAAAAAAAAGAAAATCTCCAGAAAGCATTAAGTAACCAAGCGTTTCTTGATAGAATAACTCCAAATAAGTGTAAATTAGTGATGTTCCGGAAAGAGGTCTCTGCCATAAATATGACAATTAAAGCAATTAAATGTTAAATCATGTTGGCATATTGTTAATATCCAGTAATTGTTTATGGCTGGTCATGGTGCAGCATAGTGGAAAAATAATAAAGTAAAGGAGCTAACTTCTTATACTATGACAAGTATATTTCTGTGTCTGACATTTAACATAATAAAATTTAAAACTGGCATTTTAATAACGTATTTAATTTACTGAATACATTCATGTATACTACTAATTTCCTAATTTCATACAATATAAACGAAGTCTTTATATGCCAAACAAGCACAGGCAAACCAAACTTTGATCTACTTCGATATATTGCAGTATGTTATGATGAATGCAATACTTTTAAGGAGTTTCTGTTAAAACACCCAATTTAATTATTTGCAAAATGCTTAAAAACAACTCATTTCTCTGTTACACAGACGACAAAAATTGCGACGACGAGTGAGTGAGTGGGAGGGGATGTGAGTATGGTCTGTAATTAAATCAGTATATGTTAATAGCAATGAGTGATTCTGCACTGACTATGGAATCCATACAACCAATCTAGCCCGACAGTGATTAGATGCAATTAATAAATATCTCCCTGTCCGTAATTCTGTTAAACCACATTTACAGGCGAAACATTAATGTTACGTATATGTAATTTAATTACTTGTGTGTTAGTTTTAAATTTCTTTTTTATTTCATTTTTATTCATTACATGTTGTTGTAATGATGATTTTATTCACTGGATTTGACATTTTTTCGGAAAATTCAATTTTCTGTTTTGACCTGATAAACAATGCAGTTCGTTGCTACATTGTATTTTTAGCTGACCTAGTTCCTGACCTTGGTTCAGAATTGGTAAACACAGAGTGAAAACCATTGGTCGTAATCAAGGTCATTCTTGGCTTGGATTTTGTAAACAACTTTTATTATTGAATCTTATAATAAGATTTGTTCAGTACGTGTCACACGGCCTATGGTCTTACTGCGTTGTTCAAACTAAGTGACCACGTGAGCCATCATGTGATCCATTATTGCAGGTCAAAATTGATGTTTCAGAGAGATTTTAGTCAGTCTTAAATTTATACCTTCGGGCTCAAGGTATTTGTCTTGTTGTTGCCATTTGAGTTGATTTTTGTATTTAAAATAATTTATTCACCCTGGAAAATACTTGTGCTCGTAAAGATTCTTGGACAAAGACATTCAGTGGAAATTATTCAGAATTCTAAAGCCGGAATATTATTCTTGATTCATAAAATCCAACAAGGAACTGTTGACACAATAGCACAAAACAGGTTATAGAAGACGTCATCGCTTTCCCTATTGGATCTTCATCGGGATTTGAACTTCGATTCATCTAGAAATTTTTAGTGATAGGACTTATATTTTTAAATTCCACGATTAATTTTTGGATTATATTCACAAACTGTAAGTCTTTTTTCATATTTTTTACTGTGTTTTTCTAGGGAAATAAATTAGTTTGTTAAAATTTACAAAACTTGTTGACTTCACTCTTTTCTTTGTTACTTTGTACGAGCCTATACACGTAACAAAAAAACCAAAAAAACATTGAGGCCTCGTCCTTGGGAGATATGAATTTTGGTTAAAATATTTCAGAAATTTTGTTTTATGAAATTTAAATTCCCCTAGATTTCAGAATATTTCAAATATCAAGTATTATTTCACATTTGGTTGAAATCTTTAGTGAAATCAACAGGCTTTTTCACAATGTCATCAAAAGTGGAGACTTTTCTTTCTAGTCCTACTCAGGAACAATTGGATTGTTTGAAAAAGATGAATTGCTTGAACTTGCCAGAAAATACGATCTTTCTGAGGCAAAATATTCCTTAACGAAGCAAGATATAAAAAACATTTTGATCCAGTATTTGGTAGAAAAGAATGTTTTCGATAAAAGTGTTTTGGGTTCGATCAGCAAGTCTGTGTCAGACTCTGACATAAAAGTAAATGAATTGAAATTAAAATACAAGATGGAATTAGAGTTAAGGACGGTTGAACTTCAGAAAGAAAAAGAACAAATGTTAGTGGAGAAAGAGGAGAGAGAAAGAAATGCAGCTGCAATTGGAAAAAGAAAAAGAACAAATGCAGTTACAGAAAGAACAAATGCAGTTACAACTGGAAAAAGAAAAAGAACAAATTCATTTACAAAAAGAAGAAAACCAATTGCAGTTACAATTTGAGAAAGAGGAGAGAAAGATACAGGAGAGAGAGAAAGATAAGCAAATGCAATTGGAGTTACAAAAAGAACAAATGCAATTAGAAAAGAGGGAAAGAGAGAGACAGATGCAAAAAGAGAAGGATGAAAAGGAATTTCAAATTAAAATGAAAGAAATGGAGATGGCAAGTGAAAAGAACATTTCCACTTCACATACAAATTCAAGTTTTGATATTACAAAGAATATTAGGTTAGTGCCCCTTTCAGAGAAAAAGGAGTAGACAAATATTTTCCTCGCTTTGAAAAAGTTGCTGAAAATTTGAAATGGCCAAGGGAGCATCGGACTCAGTTACTACAATGTGTACTTATTGGTAAAGCTAGTGATATTTACCATTCAATGTCAGTTCATCAAAGTGCTGACTATCATCTGGTTAAGGAATGAATCTTAAAGGCTTATGACTTAGTCCCTGAGGCTTATCGACAAAAATTTTGGAACTATAAAAATGAAGTTTGACAAACTTATGTCGAATTGGCAGGAGAAATAGAGCAGTTATTTGAGAGATGGTGCTTAGCCAAGAAAGTTGAACATGATTACGAAAATATCAAACAACTTGTATTACTTGAAGAGTTCAAGAACTGTGTCCATACCGACAGTAAGACTTATCTTGACGAGCGTCAGATCGAAACCTTGAAAAATGCTGCTCGTGCTGCTGCTGAGTATTCCTTAACTCATAAAGTTCCTGTTGTAAGCAAGTCTTTCACTCAGCAGTCTACTGATAGAGAGGTATTTCTGCCTAATGCGACTCCTTCTAAAACTCAATCTGGCACAACTTTTAAAAATCAAGCTTCTGATAAGCTTGATTCAAAATCCCTGTCTCTTCCTACGTGTACCTATTGCAAAAAGAAAGAACACGTTATTTCTGATTACTTCAAATTGAAATATAAGCATCAGAATCAAGATAGACCTATCCCAAAATGCTCTTATTTCT
The DNA here is from genome assembly GCA_016617855.1 of Megalonaias nervosa. Lineage (NCBI taxonomy): Eukaryota > Metazoa > Mollusca > Bivalvia > Unionida > Unionidae > Megalonaias > Megalonaias nervosa. The sequence continues at coordinate 23,997 of JAECUM010010424.1, read as the reverse complement.
AAGAGGTCTAGGTCACGGTCATGTATTGAAAGCAATACCTTTGTTGGGTCTCAAAAACCACAGTCTGATTTTATTATGGAGAATTATGAACCATTCATATTGAAGGGTTCTATATCACTCTTGGGTGATTTGGCCAATCCTATCCCTATTAAAATTTTAAGGGATACAGGAGCTTCTCAGACTCTTTTATTATTAGGTACTTTGCCTTTTTCTGAGAAGTCTTCTTTTAATGAGAGTGTTCCCATTCAGGGAGTAGAGTGCGGCTTTGTTAATGTTCCTCTCCATTCTGTAAATTTGTCATCAGACTTAGTTTCAGGACCTGTGACAGTCGGAATAGTGTCTTCTTTACCCGTTCGGGACATTCATTTATTATTAGGCAACAACCTTGCTCGAGACAAGGTTGTGGTTAATCCACTTGTAACTGACAAGCCTTCTTTGGATCAGAAAGTTGATCCTATTGAAAACAATTCCCTGATTTATACCCAGCTTGTGTAGTTACTAGAGCTATGGCAAAGAAAGCTCTTGAGAATGATTTTGATAAGGAAAGTATTCCTTTAGCTGACACATGTATTGGTCAGGCTTTTGATGAGGTCACTTTTACTCCTTGTCTGGATCAATCAAAAGGTATTGATCACAGTGATCCTCTTTTAACTACTTATTTTCTTTATTCTAATCAGGGTGACAAACGACAATCACTTGTCGTCGAACAGGAAAAAAATCCTGAGATCTCCTGTTTGTTTCAAAAGGCCATTAGTGAAACTGAAGCCACTGAAGTACCTGTCTGTTATTTCATTAAAAATGCAATTCTTATGAGAAAATGGAGACCTTCCGAGGTACCTGCTGGTGACGAGTTATTAGTGAATTATCAAATTGTCGTTCCAAAATCTTACAGACAGGAAATTCTTAGTCTGGCCTATGAAACTCCTCTGGCTGATCAGTTAGGGATTAATAAGACTTATCACAAGATCTTGACTCACTTTTATTGGCCAAAAATCAAAAGAGATGTTTGTAAATACTGCAGATCTTGTCATACTTGTCAAATGGTAGAAAAACCCAATCAGAAGATACATAAGGTTCATCTACAACCTATTCCTGCATTTGACGAACCATTTAGCAGAATAATGGTAGATTGTGTTGGTCCCTTACCTAAGACCAAGTGAGGCAACCAATATTTGTTGACCATAATGTGTGAGTCAACAAGATTCCCAGAGGCAATTCCTTTGAGGAATATTATAACTAAAACAATAGTAAAAGCTTTGATAAAGATTTTTACTCAATTTAGCCTTCCCAAATCTCTTCAATCGGATCAAGGATCAAATTTTATGTCTGGAATTTTCCAGCTAGTTATGCTTGAATTTGGCACTCGGCAATTCAAATCAAAACTGAAATTATTGTTTCACTGAACTTTAATGGAGAGACTTTTTGAGCATTGTAATAGAGTTTATTCTCAATTGCTCATTCTTCAAATCAGATTTTACGGCCCTTACAAAGTCAAAAAGAAAATTAATGAGTTAAATTATAATAATAGTACTCTGATCTAAATAAATTATAGGAGTACCAGTATACTAAGAAAGATAGCCAGGTAAATCATGCAATTAATTTAGTTGTACCTGTCCCACCAACTGAGGATTTAAGTGAAGGAATTCAGTCGGACTCTACTGATTTTGGAACAACAAATCTTAAGAATTCAGAAATTATGAATAATATGGACCAGAAATTTTCACATTTACAACAACAAAAAATGAATGAACTTAAAAAGTTTTTATTTGAATATGAGCACTTATTTCCAGATGTTCCTACGAGGATAAACAAAATTTTTCATGAAGTTGAAATTGTGAATTCCAAACCTGTGAAACAACACTCATACAGGATGAACCCTCTCAAACAGGAATACTTGAAATAGGAAATTCAGTATTTGCTGGAGAATGATTTTATAGAGCCCAGTAAAGGTGATTGGAGTTCACCATGATTACTTGTTCCGAAACCAGATAAAACTTTCCGTATGTACACTGATTATAGGAAGGTGAATAGTGTGATTAAAACAGATTCATTTCCATTACCAAGAATCGATGACTGCATTGATAAAATTGGAAATGCCAAGTATGTCACCAAATTTGACCTTCTGAAAGGATTTTGGCAAATTCCACTAATGGCAAGGGTAAAGGAAATTTCGGCATTCGTGACTCCATATGGACTCTATCAATATAAAGTAATGCCATTCGGGATGAAGGGTTAGCCAAGTACTTTTCAACGTTTGATGAATATGATTACGTCTGGTCTAGATAATTGTGATGCTTACATCGACGATGTCATCATCTGCAACGACACCTGGAAAGAACATCTAGCTACAATTCGGAAATTCTTTGACAGACTCAGTAATGCAAGTTTGACAATCAATTTATCCAAAAGTGAGTTCTGCCATGCTAGTGTAACATTTCTAGGACATATTGTGGGACGTGGACAAGTTAAACCTATAGATGCTAAGGTCAAAGCTATCTCTTATTTCCCTGTGCCTGTCAGTAAAACGCAACTGATGCGATTTTTGGGTATGGCTGGATACTATCAAAAATTTTGTTCAAATTTTTCTAATATTGCTGAACCCCTGACAAACTTGTTGAGCAAGAAAAGCAAGTTTCTTTGGACCAAAGAATGTCAGGAGGCTTTTGATAAGTTAAAGGCCATACTTAAAAGTGCACCAGTTCTTACAGCTCCAAATTTCAGTCAACCATTAAAACGATCTGTGGATGCAAGTGATGTTGGGGTTGGAGCAGTATTGATTCAAGAAGATAGAAATGGTGTTGCTCATCCAGTGTGCTATTTTTCGAAGAAATTAAATAAGCACCAAAGAAATTACTCAACAATCGAGAAGGAATGTCTGTCTTTAATATTGGCATTACACGATTTTGAAGTTTACATTAGTTCAGCTCATTCTCCGATTGTTGTGTTTAGTGATCACAACCCCTTACTTTCATCGATAAGATGAAAAAAAAAAGTCAAAGATTATTAAGGTAGAGTTTGTTGTTACAAGAATATAATCTTGACACCAGGCACATCAAGGAAAAAGACAATTTAATTGCAGATGCATTTTTCCCGTGTATAGAAATATTATTTCCTTTTATTCTTTGTATAATTCATAAGAGTTTTCTTATGTAATTTTGTTTTACCTCATGTATAATTTACATATGGTAAAAAGAAAGCTTTATTATATAAATCTTTCTTTTTGTTTATGGGGGAAGTGTTACGTATATGTAATTTAATTACTTGTGTGTTAGTTTTAAATTTCTTTTTTATTTCATTACATGTTGTTGTAATGATGATTTTATTCACTGGATTTGACATTTTTTCGGAAAATTCAATTTTCTGTTTTGACCTGATAAACAATTCAGTTCGTTGCTACATTGTATTTTTATCTGACCTAATTCCTGACCTTGGTTCAGAATTGGTAAACACAGAATGAAAACCATTGGTCGTAATCAAGGTCATTCTTGGCTTGTGTGTCGACTCGATTTTGTAAACAACTTTTATTATTGAATCTTATAGTAAGATTTGTTCAGTAAAATCAAATTCGTCCATGGCGTACGTGTCACACGGCCTATGGTCTTACTGCGTTGTTCAAACTAAGTGACCACGTGAGCCATCATGTGATCCATTATTGCAGGTCAAAATTGATGTTTCAGAGAGATTTTAGTCAGTCTTAAATTTATACCTTCGGGCTCAAGGTATTTGTCTTGTTGTTGCCATTTGAGTTGATTTTTGTATTTAAAATAATTTATTCACCCTGGAAAATACTTGTGCTCATAAAGATTCTTAGACAAAGACATTCAGTGGAAATTATTCAGAATTCTAATGCCGGAATATTATTCTTGATTCATAAAATTCAACAAGGAACTGTTGACACAACAGCACAAAACAGGTTATAGAAGACGTCATCGCCTTCCCTATTGGATCTTCATCGGGATTCGAACTTCGATTCATCTAGAAATTTTTAGTGATAGGACTTATATTTTTAAATTCCACGATTAATTTTTGGATTATATTCACAAACTGTAAGTCTTTTTTCATAGTTTTTATTGTGTTTTTCTAGAGAAATAAATTAGTTTGTTAAAATTTACAAAACTTGTTGACTTCACCCTTTTCTTTGTTACTTTGTACGAGCCTATACATGTAACAAGGAAGCAAGGGAGGGATTTGCGGAATGTGCAGCAGAATTATTTAAACCAATTGTTGAACCAACTAAAAAGATCGTTGAGGCGACAACGGCATGAAGAGAAATTATAGAACCATTACCAGAACAGATTAGAGAAGCTGTATATTCTGCGGAACAAACACGTACTGAAATTCAGGATGTCAAAAATATTGTCGAGGATCTATTTAAGTCAAAAATAGAAACTTTATATTTTACTCGGGAAGGCTATACAAGTCATGGGTGATCCAGTTACAGTTGGTGAGACGGGATATCAGCTGCGGTATCAGCTTCTAAAACCAGAATTTCATAACACTCCAGAACCAGAGTGGGTTGCTAGGGTATTTTGTGAACACAAGGATATTCCAGCAATCAGTGGAAAATAGAAAAAAGTTTATAAAAACTTTGTTGAAGTTAATGAAATGCGAGAGATTGCTAAAACATCAATTCCACCACCCCAAAAGCCTCAATCTCGACAAAAGAGACAACCATCACCACCACCCCTAGACAGTGGGTTTGTCGTGCACAATAATCCAGTGAATGATTTGCTAGCAAACCGTGAAAAATTTTGTCCCAATAACGTCCTTGCCGACGTTGACCGACTAGAGATATTAATTAGTGGAAAGCGAGCTGGTAATAATTCCCCTGAAATTATTAATGAAGCAGCTGTCGTATGTCAGCGATTATTTACTGGTGGCGCTATGGATATTTTTTTTTATCGGTCACTTATCGATGAAAGTATCAACGATTATTACAATGATTGAACACAATTAGATCATTGGCAGGAAACTAACATGATCATATACAATACTCAACGTAGACCTACAATGGTCTGAGTGATAAATTCACGATTACCTGCATACAAAGTGATCTACGGAGATGGACTCAGTGATGTTATTCAAGTTTATTTTAGAAGGATGGTTCCAAAAGCAATATCGATTGCAAAGCAACTAGGAATGAAACCTATTGATGTTGTTCGTGATAAAAGTATTAGTACTGTGGGTGATGTTGCTAGTAAAGCATTTACAGCGATCAAGGAACCACTAGCACGATTAATACGCAGACGAAAACCACAGCCAGTTACACTTCCAATCACTGAAGGGATGCCCGTAAATGTCAGTAAAGTAATAAATCAAACTGCAAATGCGCGGCTAGCAGCGTTAGCTGGTGTACCCGTACCACTGTCAGAATCGGAGAGAGAACAATATAACCGCAAGTCAAGTAGCGGGAAGTGGGTTGACCCGCTGTGGTCTTCGTGTTAGACGATAATGAATTAATAATAAATTGTTCAAGCATATATCTGATCCCACATTTGACATGGACGCCCCAGTCCTTAAAGATGAATAGGTACGTGATTATCAATATTATTCGTATGATGTACGAGAGCCATTTCAGCGTGGGTGAATTGAGCTGCAAGTGCAGGATACAAGTAGATATTTCCTACCTCTGAAGCATTTATTGAAGTAGAAGGTGAAATTCTGAAAACCAATGATACTGAATATGGGGATGATGTTGGAGTTGGTTTTGTTAATAATGGCATCATGGCGTTGTTTAACAGTGCCAAGTATAACATCGACGGAAGAAACATTGAATCATGCCTGCAAAAAGTCGACGTTGCCAAGACCATATTGGGTCTGGCAAGATATTCCGATGATTATTCGCGCTCCGTTGGTCCGTCAATGCTGTTTGTCAAGGACACCAGTGATCATCCTAATAATATACAGTATGATATAAGACGACCAAAAGCAAAACATACAGCTGCTGCTAACGACGCCAGTGTGGCTCCAGTGGTTCATGGTGCTAATCCAGAATTCAACTTAGGATTTAATACACGACGAGCAATGTTAAGAGGTGGCCGTAGAGCATTTTTATGCGCAATTCCACTGTCCCACATTTTTGGATTTTGCAGAAATGTCAAAAAGGTTATTTTCGGAACTAAGCATACAGTTGTACTTGTAATAAAAGTTACAGACGATGATGCAGTATGACACCCTGCTGGTGATGCTGGTAAAGTAATACTGACAAAACTTTCACTTTGGATGCCAACAATGACACCGTCGATGACCTAAAAGCATCGATTGTTATCGTTTATGGTCCAAGGTAGTAAGTCAACGTTGTCGTGGTTGACGATGACCACCTATAGTGTTCAGAGTACAACTGATGGTTTATTTACATGGCAAATAGCATCATAGCAAGGTGTCTCTGCCCTGCTACATATATTTATTGCTTTCCAAAATACTGCACGAGTGAACTCACAAACACACAGTACAATGATATTTGACAAACTTGGTATTACTGAAGTTTCATTAAGGATAAACGGGCATCAAGAACCCTCCGAGGACATATTATTGAATTTTGGTAATAATCATGTTGCACGCGCATATCATTGGTTGATGACATTCATGGCACGTGATCAAAATGTGGATTCTGGTCTACAAATGTCACAGCTGGATTTTACAACATTATATCCGATCTATTATTTCTCGTTGGAACATCTGGAATTATCTAGGCAATCTGTTGTTGATATACACTTTCGAGCTCGTGTAGCGAGAGGAGGGGTTATTGCGAATTACAGAGTCATCACTGTTATAATGTCAGATAAAACAATGCTGCTTGAAGGGGTTGGGGGAGAATGAGTCATTGATGCCCCAGTGGAAAACATGTAATTGGATCGCAAGCGATCCCGAGTGTAAACACTCCATCGCCAGCAAAATCCGATCATTTTATGGTCCGATCCCATCGGTAATTAAATCGTCGCTGATATTTATAATGTCGTATCATCCCGTGAATGTTACTCTGACTCCTGGTCAGATTAAAAAGCTACAATCGGCAACCCCAAAAAATTCTGGAATAAAAATAACGTTGAAATCATCAGCGTTACACAGCGCAAATAAACTGTCACTGACCGAACGTCAACTCAAACACTTTAATGACGCCAAATGATCAGAGACTTGCGTACGACTCGATCTTCCGGCAGCTACTATTGAAGACTCGGAACTAACTGGGGGTATATTTCCACTTCTTGTATTTATACCAGCATAGTAACCGCTGCAGTCCCTGCTGTTGCAAAAGCTGCTTAACTTGGTGCAGTTGTAACTGCTACTGGAATGGCATTAAAGAAAGCTACAGGACATGGATTAAAAACTTCTTCTTCCAAACAAAGGGCGGGCGAAGTCTAAGATTGTCCGGAATCCAACTTCGTGGAACGGTCGGGGTCTAACACTGGGACCGTTTCGCTCAAACTCCAACAAGTTAAGCTTCTTATTCTAATTTTGATTTACTCGAAGCTGCTCGTCGATTAAACATTTAAAACTTTCGATGAGTTTTTATGAGCGATCATTACTTGACAAACCAAATCGTGTTGAAACTGGTATAATTAATCTTGACTCGCAGTCAGGTCCGTGCACTCACTGGGTTGTATATGCTGTTGACCCACGTGGTATTGTTTGTTTTGATTCGTATGGACTCGCCCCGCAGCTAGAATTTTTAAATTAAAGCAGTAGAATGCAGAGCGTCTCAATGATCAGGTATTATACGTTGCCAACACAAACAATAACAGATCCGCCTGTATTTTGTCTAGAAGTACTTGCTGTACTTGATTCTGTATCAAGATCGCCCCTACTGCTACTCTATGAAGCTGTGCGCGAGTACAAAGAAGTCGTTTCAAACGGGTTAAACGTTTATAATATGGTAGATATTAATGGGATATCTTCTTCTAGCGCTAGAAGAAGGGTTAAAAACCCTAGTCTCAGCGACGCTGATTTGTCAAAATATGCAACTAAAGATGAGCTTTCTGATCTTGAGAGTCTTGCTGTGGTTGATCGAGATGAAGTTGTTATTTTTCAGGACCAGGACGGCTGTCTAATGACATCCAATGTTAAACCCTTTGATATTATCCGACGAGTTCTCTGTGTCACATCTGATAATATTCCAATATTTACTGATGATGGAAAAAAAATCCGAGACTCCAGTGTATCAATCGCAGCTATCAGAAATGAAATTACGAAAAGTGTTGCTAATCAATTGCGATCAACCGGCGATACGATGGCCGGCGAACTCTGCATGGCTAGGAATAAAATTGTTAATGTGAGAGAACCAGACTCGGGCGACGATGCTTCAACCAAATTATACGTCGACAACAGCGACAATGCGTTAATGGCACTTAATGACGGATTAGCTAGGTTTAGATCAGATTATACTGGCCATGTGACCGCGTTTACAAATTTTCGCAGAAACATAGAGTCTCCGTTGAGTTCTTTGGAAATTCAATGGTGGCCAACATTAAACTTGCAGAAATCGAAGAAAAAATAAAAGCGATTAGTGTTCTGCATACGACTTCGCCCGTCAATGTTGTATACACAGTAGCATCAGGACTCGCAACATGGTCAAAGGATAATAACACCCTCAAACATACCGCAGAGGTCACTGGTGCTTACAGGCTGTCCGTGTTTCGTGTTGCAAAATTTAGGATATTTACCACGCATCCATGGCACCATTCAACCGATGAATTTTCTGGAACTGCGTCATTCGTATTAAATCCAGGCGCTGAAGAAACATTTATACTGGACCCTACTGATCAAACATTAACCGCAGCCACTTACTGGTGGTGTCTGGAATTTGTTGCATCAGTACCTCAGTTAATTACTTACAATATTAATTACTCGTACAATGACCACCCAATCACCCCATTCAATGAATTACGATTCCACTTACAGATTCGATCAAACCCGTGATTGGCAAAAATCTCTGAGCGATATCATTGCCTCGTATACGGCAAAACAAAAACAAAAACAAAAAAATACCGTAGATGTATTGTGGTTACGCTGCATCAACCATAGTTGCTGGAACGTTAATCGGTACATTTTCCGCCCCCTACGTGATAGCCCCAGTGGTGGGAATCGGTATGGCTGTCATAACGGCTATTGCTGGTATCGCAAATATCATAGCCAAGAAATCATCGACATGCACGACTGATAAATTACACGAGTATACAGAGTTACTATCAACGGTAGCACATGCGTACACCAGATTATCATCGCTGATATCATCGGCGTTGAATGAAGGTATAATTACCGACTGCGAATTCGATACGATGACTAACATTTACTATGGTCCAATTGGGCGGTCACCCTCAGTGCCTCCACCACTAGCCTCGGAAAGACCCCAACTAGAATCAAGTATATAAAATAAATGGCGATGGCAGACCATGAAATTCGAGTATTACTAGAACAAATTGCTGCTAATACAGCACCACCCACAAATACAATGATATCAGCGGCGTCAACGCAACCAGAAGTTGATATTAGTTTTCCTACACCGGTTCGAGCACCGAACGGTAGGTCCCTTGAAATAGCACTGGCACAATTGCGAGTGTATAATAGTTGGCCTAATGTTAGATCAAAATCGTTTGGTAGATTACAAGCAAATAATTCGCTTGTATTCTCGTATAGAAATAAATCGGATGGAACCCCCGACTGGAATCTTGTTAGTATCCCCACAGGCAGTTATCAAATAGAACAAATCAATGATGAATTTCAACGCCGAATTAAATTAATCACAGGGCGAGAATCTAAAATTGCAATAACGGTACATGAGCCAACGTTAAGTGCTGCGTTAGAAATATCCACTCCCGATTATACGGTTGATATCTCTTTCATCGGTTCGAATTGTATTAAGATGGCCAGAAGTGGCACCCTCAACACCAACACCACTACTACAACCACAGCGCGCCGACTATCAGACAAAAGAGAGGATATCTTTAAAAAGAACCCGATTGTCTAGAAGGTTTACCGTGGTCGGTCACAGATCACCAAACACTTAAAACTCGGTCTAGTTACGTCACTGGCACTGTACTTCTTCCGCATCTTTAAACGTTGGTTGGTACTGGAGGAGAAAAAAAGGGCGTTACTCTGACTAAGATTTTAGACCATTTCTTGACCAGGGTGCGAGTGAGTATAATCAGGTAACCGATACGCTGCGGCATCTTTTTCCAATTACGTAAATAAATATCCCAACGATTATCTGAAGTAACAAATCGTTGCACGGATACAGCATCTAAATATGGCACTATATGATTTCGAGTATATGCACAGAATCCTCATACACCAAACTGAGCCCAAAAGTGAAACCAAAAGGTTGTTTCTCGAGTGCTTTAAGATCACAGAGGCAGCGCTGCCAACTTTTAAAATCCCAGGATATGACATCGAAGAGCGGAAAAAAAACCCTTAACGATATCATCGATGAACATTTTCCAAAGATACTTGAACGTTGGAACGTGGTATCGCCTCCACTACTGATACTCAAACACAATTACGACCCAGATAGGGGTGGACGACATACATCGCCAGGCGTTCACTTCCACGATTTCTGTCAACTTAGTCGCTGATGTTGTCGATGGAAGCTATCACGCAGACCTTGAAAAATCGAAACAAGCAGCACAAGGATACATTCTTTATTCCTTTACACCAGAGGCGCCACAGGGCCACCTGATTAATCTAGTTTCTGTAAATCCAGTGTACTTGCGAACGCATAACCCGTCGTTGTCCAGTATACAATTTCGCCTCACGGACCAAAATAATTATCTCCTGGACACGAGAAATAAAATATTATCGATCAGTCTTTATGTGCGAGATTAGGTCGTTTAAAGATACTCGTCGTATCCAAGAAAAGTGGGTCGGGGTAAAACAAATATGATATATATATATATATAGTATATATATATATGTATATATATATATATATATATATATATATGTATATATATACATATGTATGTATATTGGCTATATGTATGTGTGTGTGTGTGTGTGTGTGTGTGTGTGTGTGTGTGTGTGTGTGTGTGTGTGTGCTGAAACCCCCCCATGAGCTAGCTCCTCGACTACTTCTACTGTGTGTGTGCTCAGAGTGTAAAAACAATAATAAATATTTTTTTTTGTTTTTCAACAGTTCTCACAGTGAATCTTCTTTGCCTTCACTATGGAAAGTTGGAGGAGTGTTTTGCATTGTGCGTTCGGATTGTTTACAGCGACTCAATTCAGGATCAAGTATACATGTATTGAACTGTCTTAAGTTAAAATTAATGGGGAGTTTTTTCACTTCATATTCAGCAGATAACGCCGACCGGATTTTCTCAATTGCAGTTGCAAGGGGGGCAAAATAATGGATTTGTGAATCATCAACACGTGCAAGAGATAACCTCATCGCGTATTGAATTAATTTAATAATCCGATATTCCCCGGTGAGCGTATAGTTCCCCTCGGATTCCCGTTCTTGCATTGTTTCAAATTCATCCATGATATTTGGGGGGTCAAGTTGTTCATTAAGTTGTATACCCCCCCCGCTTTCATCAGAGGGAGACCCATTGATGGAAGACAGATTATTTAATCGCTCAATCTCAGAAATAATCGTATTAATATTTTCGTAATTCATGATAATAATGCATATTTGTTTAAATCACATTGTCACTGTAAAAAAAAATAAATAAAAAATAGACAGTATTATTATCATTTCAAAAAGCAAAAAATAGACAGCCCGAGCTGAGGATTTTGTCTGTGCCAGTTTAGTTCAGTACCAATTGTATTGCCAGTTCATATACCAATTCATGTGGGGTTGGGGGTTGGGGCCACTTCAATGCATTTTTGTTCTTGCCAATTAATGGAACCCCCTTCAATGAGTTTTTCTCATTTGCTCAACGTCCGTAATGTTATCGCTTAGATATACAGCAAGGGGAGATAAGTTTTTACTTTGGGATTTTTTTTCCATTGTATTTCTGGCCACACCTTTCATGTATATTATTTCTGGCTCATAATTTAGGGGTTCTGTCTATTTTTACCATAAATGGAGGGGGAAAAGAGGTGCTTTATATTTATGTTCATATGGACACGCCCACCGGGGAATTCCTAGATACGAAACCGAAATGCTAGAAATTCAGAAGGTTGTCCATAAATTTCTCGCGCACGGTCACTGATTTCTGACAATTTTTTGCACACCTACCTCCAGTCAAACCCCTGAGGTGTTGCAAAACTCGCATCACCATCAGTTTCGACTGATGGTAGGTATGCGCAAATTGTCAGCTATCACTAAGTTTGACTTTCGAACGCTTCGCCTGTGGCCCTCCACTCAAAAAATAAATTCAGATTAAAACCCGCCAGCAATATGCCGCGTCTGGGTTTCGAACCGACGATAGTATAGTGGTAAACAGCGTGCGATTTCCCCCAGCGACATTTACCTCTAGACTATCGGCGCTTCGAAGGACACCTGCTGAATTTTATAATGAATACCTAAATACCTGCCGAGGATAACTCAAAAATGTTTTAGCTGCTGCCGACTATAGATAATTTATAATTATCGCCTCTGTGCGTGTAAATGTTGTAGCTGAAATAAAAATATATAAGAGGTGTTATTTTACAAACAAAAAATTATTACATTCAAGTTTGTATCATGTATTACACTGTAAGTGTTAGGGCGCTTTGAATCTCGGAGTTACTTCCCCTTATCATTTCGTACTGTGCGGATTGTTGTTTTTTGGGGGGCACAATGAAATATTGAAATTTTATTTGCTGATTATATTTCTTTGACAATGTCGAATATATTATCCCCTTCTCCACACGCTGTACTGAAACTGAGAAAATTTCGAAATATTTGACAGCTGTTGTTATTGATGGAAATACTATTTTTTCGTTTGTTTGTGGATTTACAGACACTATACGCTGTGGATATCTTGCCCTACCAGGGCTACTTTTTTTCACAATTTTCGCCTTGTTTAAAAGGCTGAATATTCCGCAGACAATCATTAAGTTTATTCGAATCAATATGATCAATTACAAGACCTCGCTCGATCAAGCCATTGTAACATTCGTAAATAAATCTGTGTTAATTTGTTTTTATTTCCTGCACCAAACACAAGATAACCAGTATTAATAATAAAACCGACTGTTTTTGTTTGTTTGACAATTTCTAATCACACCTTCGCGCGATGCTTCATAATTGCCGATGACAGGATGTGCTAGAAACGTTTTCTCGTCGTTGTTTCCTTGCTCCATTTGTATAGAAATATCATTTGTCTAAATTACGATCGATCGAAGAGAAAATAACAAACAATATTGTGGCACTGGACTCGCCATAGCGGTTGGGAACACAAGTGTTCCGCCAACTTTACTCAGGTCCTTGATGTCAACATCAACGATGCTGGGGTCAGCGATACTGGGATCAGTGCAGGTTGCAGTGGATGATCCCGAAAATCTAGCGAGATAGTAGCTAGCATCTTTGATGCCGGCATCTACGATTGGAGTGTTTTTGTTGAAGTCATTAATGGCCCGGCCATCATTTTTGTTAGCATAATACCGTTTTAGCGCCCTGTATATTTTACCTGCTCACGAAACGCACAACATCGTCGCCACCCACCCCCTTCCCCCTCGTTACATTTCAAACATGGTTTTGGTGCTCGACTTCCCTTTCACACACTTTGCATGTGATACACAAAAGGGGTACCGTAACACGCCTTCGCACACAGGGTGGTGGATCCAATCGGCAACCATTTGCAAATATTCTTTGCTTGAGCCATTTGTATATTAATTAAATTGAAGTTTAATTTATAGATATATATTTTCCTTAATTATATAATGGAGGAATTTACAAGATTATCTGTGATCGGGCACAGGGCTCCTGTCCCTCGGACGGGCTATTCGATCTTGACAGATGGACCACGACACCCCAGAAGACGTAGACCGTAGCGTGCTAGCAGCTGGAGGCCATTGAAAATTACTTGATTATATCCGCGGGGCCAAGAACGAGTTTAGACGTGATGGAGCAAATCATGTCTGGTCAACATTGAGAGCCAGACCCATGTCGTTGGACAAAGAAAATAATTTTGGTGCTATTCACCTGATTGATGCTACCATGAATGACCAACGAGCAACGAAAATCGTGGAGTATTTACAGGACGGACAAAGATATTTTTTTCAGAAAAAAAATTATCGTTGCAATCGACGACACGTTGTCAAAGGACAACGGCGATGTAATTTGGATTATCCGTGATAAACGTGACCCTGTTCGTGAATCACGAAACCGCGCTGGTCCTAGCACCAAGAATATTGCTGTGTTAGATAGAAATTCCAGAGCAGGAATGTTAACTGGGGTTGACAAACCATACTACGAGAAAGCATATACGATGACTGCAGTGGTTTATGCTATTTATCCGTTAAATGAGCCTGATGTTAACGTGCTTGCATCGACGCGACGTGGGGGCATTTTAAATTGTGTTGCCCAGAGAATCACAGAACACTTTAAGAACGCATTAAGAGAGAAGGGTCTGACAGCGTTACGACGTGATAAAATAAATCAATGTAAAGCTAAAGTGCGATCAAGTGGGGCCACAATTAGCGATATTGCTCAGTTAAAAAAGGCCTTAAGATTTCCAATAACGGTTAAAACAATAACTGGCGAGGCTTTGTTCAGCGCTAAGTACTTGAAAAATGGAGCTCCGATCACAATAATTGACCCTAACGCTCACGCCAGGATGTCAAGTATAACAATATTTCCACGAGATAAACGAGTTAGATATGTTCCCAGTGCATGCAGCGGTGGTGCTAATACTGGTGATGATATATTTGAATATATTCGTGGGATCAGTAAAACCGATCCAGTGTCTGTGTGGTTGATTCAGAGTGATGATCAGCAACGACGATTTGATCAATTTGTGCGACCGTGCAGTGATCTTTATCGTGCTGAATCTCTTCATGTAACGATGACTGAAGTCGCACGAAAATATACCGACGACAACGAAGAGATAGAACGATTACTGAGTAATTGTTCTACTCTTCCGTCTGTGGTCGCTCAATTTGCTCAGAAGAAAATTCATGGAGACCAACGTCAAAAGAAGTTCTCGAGGATATTCAGCGATCGTATGTCGAGTATGGGCATGGAGGGTTGTGGAATACCAAATATGATTTCAAACGAAGTTATCTCCATTGATATGGTTGCATGTTACCCTAGAAGTTTTCTTGGGATGGCGAGTGTGCACCGTATTTTAAATGATTTGGGCATCCTACAAATGAGATGACTAAGGTATTGATAAATGGACTCCCATCCGATTTCAACTTGACAGGATTTGCATTCGTTGAGTCATTTGAATTTGCTAAGTGGATTCATTCTGTTATTGTTGCTTGGTTTTTCCGACATTTTAATAAACCTAATCAGGTGATAAATCCCAACGACTACTGTGCAAAAAATGAACGTGGCTGGGTTCCACTAGTATTATTACGATATATGCTTGATGCGGCGATACTGTTATCGCAGACAGTGAGTGAGGCAATAATTTCGTATCGACCACAAAAACAAGTTTGGATGCCATAACCCTAGGTGCTAGCACCTGGAAGTGACCTGGCATTGAGATGTCGTTTGCAAAGGATTTGTGTAGGAAAATCATTGGTACATTTACACAAGGAGCCTCATCGCATCATCGATGAAGTTGTACCCGATTAATTATCGATGAGGCTCAACTTGATATTATAATCAAAGACACAACTAGCAAAGGCACGCTTAGATATACAGAGAGTGTATTCTTGAACGATGGAACCAAGCTGGGTACTATTGTGAATTGTTATGATGGGAATTCGCCGCAATATACTCATTTAAGATCTTCGATGCTAGCGTATGTTTCCATAAATATAACATCAATGATCAACATATTTCCTGATAGAGCGGTCAGATTCTCCACAGATTCATTTTATATCGATAAAACAAATACAGGAATGTTAGATGAATGTGCTATTAGTGCAGGAGATGCTTTTGAGAACGCTAGCGTTCCATGGGGTAGTTGGAGAGTGGAGAATGAGACGATACTTGATTATTCGGAATCTGCATATTATAAGGCGCTACCTGAATATTACAGGAACTCACAATTGTCACAACCGTCATCAGCGCCATCTGTACATGATCCTGCTGCTAGGCATAAAACTGTTTATCTTAATGGTTCTGGCGGTTCCGGTAAAACAACACATGCAATAAATTTATTCCTGAACCCGACAGAGTTCTGCAAGAACAATGATATGGTTGTGCTGACTCTGACTCATCGGCTCGCCAGAGAGATGAAACAACGAGGGGTTAAGTCACATACCTATCATAGTTTCTTTCGATGAAAGGGAGACGCATGGACCCCAGAACAAATGGGTGAGAAATATATTCCCAAGATTATTATCTGGGATGAGATTTGCACGGTATAGGTGGACGTGTTAAAAATGTTTCTTCAATGGTTGTTGACAAAAAATACAGCCGTGGCTATGTGCGGCAATCATGGCCAACCACCCCCCTTTGTCGGCGAATCCCCACACTGCTGGTTAAAAGAATCTGTTGATTATTATGAAGAAATGCTCGAGGACCACAGGGCAATCGATGTGTCGTTGAAAGAATTTAAAACATTAATACGACTATAGCCTAATAGAGTCCAGTACTCGATAATGAGTAAAGTAATTCCAGAAACAACGAACGAGGATTTTTGGAAGTTATGGCATCCTAGTGACCTGATAGTTGCATCAAGGAAATGTGTTCGTGATTCACTTCAGCAGCGATTATTCCTGCTTCATAGATAGAAATATTCAGGTCTACGTGTCCCGTTGTGTTTTCTCCCAGCAGATACACGTAAACAAAATACTGATGTATAGATTCCTGGAACCCATGAGAAACAAAGTTGTATTAAATGATATTGTTGTCGTCGACGTAGATGTGGTTGAGAAAGAACAGGGGGCTGCAGCATCGTGCTGGACCTTAGGATACATTATAACTATTCATTCATCCCAGAGATTAACTATTTCTGATACTACGATTTGGATCATCGCTGACCGTATCGAATGGTCAAATTTAGTTAATTTAGCAGTATCAAGAGTTACGAAAATGTCTCAGCTACGGTGGGTTATCCTGATAACTGCACCATTGTGAACAAGGACCAAAGTCAGGACAATGGTGATGATATAATAAGGAAAAAATTAGCTGGGTATCAGCAAAGTGACAACCCCCCCCAACCCCACAAGTTTGATCTTGATGTGCCGAAGATCATGACACTACGACAACAACAAAATAATCACTGTGCGAACTGTAACGCAGTAATATCATGGCAGCTGAGTTCGAATAATAATCCAAGACAATTTACCGTGGATAGAACTAATAGTAGTCGTGGCCATACACGTGAAAATGTGATGCTGGTCTGTCTTGAGTGCAATCGACGTAGGGGCGCTAGTTCTTTGGGGGAGGGGGAGGGTCATTTAACCTTCACTTTCGGGAAGGCGGTGGTAATTGAGTACCTTCAGGAATTACTTGTGATTGTTCACGGACAAATCCACTCTGAGGAGCAGTTGAATCTAATCTGTAGATTGCAGGTCTACCCGTAGATCTTGCCACGCTCGAAATTTTATGTGCGGTTACAATCCAGACTGGATCAGTTGCTCTTTTTTTACCCCCTCATTC
Source organism: Megalonaias nervosa (assembly GCA_016617855.1). Lineage (NCBI taxonomy): Eukaryota > Metazoa > Mollusca > Bivalvia > Unionida > Unionidae > Megalonaias > Megalonaias nervosa. The sequence continues at coordinate 6,356 of JAECUM010010424.1, read as the reverse complement.
AAGCTCCCCAGCTTCATATACATATCTGACAGTCACATTATCTAGTAATGGTTGTTTTGAGAAGGAGTCTTGTGGTTATACTGGTATGAGTTTTTGGGTGATTGCATTGATTGATTGCATAGAAATTCCACGTGTAATTTCATTATTTAATGTGGCTATCACACCTGACGGTCTTGTAACGCATTCACGAGTTTGTGTTTCTGGAAATATCTTGAGCGTATTGATATCCAAATAATCGCTCAGCAAGTGTTCGATTAAATCGTTCAACGATTGTCTAATCACGATGTAACACAGTGTGTCCTCGTCAGATTTTGACGTTATGTTGTTTCATCATCGATGTTTCTGCACCAAGAAATTCTTTGCCAGGATCAACCTGTAATAACTGTGGCCATTGCAAGGGCCCGTGTCCATAAATTCGTTCAAACGTAGATGCATCTTCGGTTGCTGTTTTAGATGATAACGGCTCTGCTTCTTTGTATCTACTTGCAACGTGAACAACAGTTAATACATATTTGTATGTGAGTGATCCGCTAGCGAATGGATGACGTCTACGTGTTTTAATAGTATCATGCTCTAAAAACATAATATCTGCCTGATGAACTTCATTAGGGGGTACTGACATCAAAATATCCATATTGAATTTGTTTAGGAGGGTGTTAGATAAATTTGCCATATTACCTGTCGTCCTAACCAGTCTGCAGCAACAGCACGTGTAACACCTGCAACACCAGGAAGTTTACTAATAGCAGCCCTACCCCTCCATTGATTTCTCAGCGACACGAGAAATATAACCCGTCAAGCACCATCCAGCATTGCCAAACTCTATTCGAGAAATTATTATAGGGACATCTGGGTATGGAAAGACTCAATTATTACTCAACATGATAATGAGATGACTTAAGTGGGATAAGTTATATTTAGGGGCGCCTTCAGTGGATGACCAACATTGCAACAGTGTGTTCTGAGATTTTAATGATAATGCGAGGGAGATTGCAGTTGATAAATCGGCCGGGGATGATTTTATTAACTTTATTACTGATATCAATGAGGCTCCGTCGGTCGATGATCTCGACGGGGATGTCAATAATTTGGTGGCGTACGACGACGTGATGCAAGACAAACAAGGAAATCCAGCTCGAATATTTTCTCGAGGCAGACATAAAAACACGGATGTGATTTATGTTACTCAGCGATATGTTCAAATACCTAAGGTTATCAGAGATAACTGCAACCTTTTGGCGGTATGTAATGGGGTTGATACACACACGCTACGAAATATTCATCCGACCAGGTGCTCCGGTGACATGGATATAAACAAATTTAAAAACGTTTTCTCACAATCGCAAGCGACCCCCTCATGTATTTGTCATGATAAATTTACATGACCCCAGATCGAGGTATCGCACTAGTCTCGGTAAAATGTTTGGCTGAGACTGCAACCCAGATTTTTTATCCTCCCAATCACTCACTCACTTGTCATTGCTACGGGAGGACCGACTAAATGCAAAAATCACACCTTAAGGTCGGAGGATTTACTTCCCCTAGCAATAACAACAAACGCGGATGACAGCATTAACTTAAAATGTCTCACTCAATGAACTCACTCAACACGGTCGACAGAAATATTTTATCTATACCTGTATACAATGTCGAGGCCGCAGGTAGGGGACCGCTCGGTTTTCGCTCGCTGTACAAGCATTTGATTTCAGTACGGTTGGAGGGCGGACAGTCTATAGAAATGTATATACCCAGTAGCGCAGCACAATGGCGGACAAATTAGCGTAGAAGTAGTTATTTTACAAAACAAATACCAAAACGAGGCCGTAGGGTCCGCCTTCCCTGCTGCTGTATGACTAAAGAATTAATAAATCTACAACAATTGATATTCCCATGGAAGTCAACAGCACATGATCATTATATATTACTGAATAATTGTTGCTATGCAATTTTGTGGCGCTGGATAAAAAACACCAAAACAAAGAATAAACGTTTAGTTTGCTATTAAGGCCAAGCTGTCGATGCTGAAATGCGAATATAAACTGAAGTACAACCATGATGAATCATGCTGAAATACAAAATAATTAAATTTCTAGAAACATTATCAGAGTAAAAAATAAAAAATAAAATGAATGTAATGGAATAAGAGAGATAACATACATATTACATATGCTTCTTGAAGGTGTTAAATCTTCAACTGCTACTTTAAGTAAATTCTTTGCAGTGCACATATTTAATTATATTCCTTTTCAGGAACGGACTCAATTGATACATTATTCGCTTAGGAAATGCATAGAATTCACCGACAAACCAACATCAATGATCAACGCAAGCAATTATACCCTTACTGAGTACGGCTGTACCCCTTCGGTTCTTTTTAAGTTTATTTCTAATACTCAGTACTTAGTAGTACGACTTATCGGCGGTGTTAATCAATGACAAGTTACTTTAACATTGCATTCACATGGTCAAATTTATTTACAGCGCCTCCAAAAGTTCTTTTATTTGAAATCAGGTAAAACAAACACAATGATCATACAAGAGATACTTAAATATTTATGCTTACTAAATAAGAGAAAATATGTTTTACCCTGGAGAAAAGTCTTTAAGATTTTTAAATGAACAATAATATAGACTGGTTAATTTGGTTGGTGATCTTTCCGCTTGTTGCCGTATATAACAACTTTCTATAAGTGTCATTTTTTTTTCTTTATTCCATCAGAAATATAAATTATGAATATTTTTACTCAGATTAAGATAATGTGCCAGATTTTCAAACATATTGTTACGACTCTATTGTCATAAACTAAGTAACAGAAAGAAGCAAAACCAGCAACTTTAGTAAAACTTAACAAACAATTTAATTATCAAAGTTATAAATTAAAGTGTGAGAGCACCTTACACTATTATGAAGTGAATTAAAAAATAATCCTGATAAAGTTCTATTAAAGTCCAAAAGAATGGAAAGTTTCATATAAATTTCAAAACCGGAAACATTCTGGTCCGCCAAGAATCACGACGTTGTCAAGATGGCGTCGTCCAGAACTCCTTTGAATAATTCACAATAATTCCAGAATAATAAAATAGTCCAAATAATAAGCACTTTCTGTTTCCACTGAACAGTCCAAACACATATTTTTCCTCTCGAATTATGTAAAAGTTCAACATAAACCACATTTGCAGACTTAGATCAGAAACATGAAAAATGAGAATGACTCCAAAATAGTAATGATTCTTATTGTTCAGTTCTCCCTTATATAAACCTTCTATTACGACTATATTTCACAACATACCCCACGTGATAAATCTTAACACTCAATTGATTTTGAAATTCTCTATTCATGTGACTTACCCCAGAAATTACTGAATTCTTCTAGAATAGTCCAAACCCCATCAGCTAACGAACAATTAACTCAAAGTCGTCATTAAATCTTATTTTTAAGATTATTATTAACAGTTGTCAACACATATGTAAGCACCTGTTTATAGATTCTATGTAATTTAACGCTCTTAATATTCTCTAACCAGACCCTAGTCAAGTAGGCAAAATCTAACTAAAGATAATCTGTGCAATTTATAGCCATTAATACAAAATACAAAAATTAAGTTAAATAATGCACCATGAGTTATACAAATAGCAATACAGCTGCAAATACAGTGTGACCTTGGGACATTAGAATCTTATCTTGTTAAAATGGGCTGTCACGAACATTATAGCAATTGAGAATTTCATTCCTTTTTCAGTATTGTTCTCCTCGTAGTATTGTTTCTACCATCTATTCATAAATTATAAACGGCTGATAGTGTTATAACACGCCAAGGGTCTTACAGCGCCTCACTACAGAGCAAATCACGCAACACTGCTCGAGGCCTACTTGAGTTAGATATATCCTCTATTTCCAAACCCTCGAGATAACAGTTTTAATCAGCTGAAAGTTTTTTGAACGTACTAAAAGAGCAGAAAATTTTTCTTCAATAAATTAGCAATCAAACATTTCCAAAACTCTAATTTTGCACTTTCATCGGTTGTCCGCTTTATTTTTTGCGGGGCGGGCTTCAAATTTGCGCAATATATCAATACGGTTTTGTAAATCATAGATCTGTATTTCATGCCACCTACAACTAAGCATAATGCTAACACCTAATAAACCGCATTATACATATCTCACATTACGAATATTTACATTTGAAAATATGGCCCAATTTCTTTATGTGAAGAAATTAGGTACGGTTCTTACTCGGGTTGAGAAATATTGTTCAGGCTTCGACTCGACATAATCAAAGAAGCAATTACTAACATTTGACAACACTATGACCAAAGACGCAAATGCAAATAATATATTCACCATGTGTTTTACGGTATATTGCTTCCACAGCTTAAACTCATCTTCAAGAACATTATAATTTAAGATCAAATTTAACAAAACTTTTAGAAATGAAAATGAACAATGATTCCAAAAATATTTCAATAGCTGAAATTAATTACGTGATATAAATAATCTAGAAATGCATCAATTATTCAGAGAGAGAGAGAGAGAGAGAGAGAGAGCATACATATATACACAATTAGCATTACAGTGTTTTAGTACCGGTAGATATCGCAAAGACTGGAACGTGTCAAATTAGTAATCGTGCATCGTGTCTCTGATTCCATCATCAGTGTAAACTACAGACCCATCTAGTGACTTCTGGAGAAATGCAAACCTGCCCATCACAGCTCATACAGAAGCTAACAGCCCAGAAAGGTGTTATTAACTATTAGACATGTTAGCTGAGAAATGCAAAACCACTCCAATAACAAGATAATGTAGGCCACTAGTAAAAGCTGTCGGCTAGATCAAGCAGATACTTTACCATCAACGTAAGTGTCAGCCAAAGGTTGCTGGCTAGCTATCACTCTGTCATTAACATAAATTGCAAACCCATTAAGTGGTTTTCAGAGGCTGTTATCTAGATGCAGCAAAGCACTCAATCACCAGCATCAATTATAAACCCAGTATATTGCTATATAGTCTGTAGCTAGATGTAGCAAACCACTCAATCACCAGCAGAAACTATTAACCCAGTATATTGCTATAGAGTCTGTAGCTAGATGTAGCAAAACACTCAATCACCAGCAGAAACTATAAACCCAGTATATTGCTATAGAGTCTGTAGCTAGATGTAGCAAACCATTCAATCACCAGCAGAAACTATAAACCCAGTATATTGCTATAGAGTCTGTAGCTAGATGTAGCAAACCACTCAATCACCAGCAGAAACTATAAACCCAGTATATTGCTATAGAGTCTGTAGCTAGATGTAGCAAACCACTCAATCACCAGCAGAAACTATAAACCCAGTATATTGGTATAGAGTCTGTAGCTAGATGTAGCAAACCACTCAATCACCAGCAGAAACTATAAACCCAGTATATTGGTATAGAGTCTGTAGCTAGATGTAGCAAACCATTCAATCACCAGCAGAAACTATAAACCCAGTATATTGCTATAGAGTCTGTAGCTAGATGTAGCAATCCACTCAATCACCAGCAGAAACTATAAACCCAGTATATTGCTATAGAGTCTGTAGCTAGATGTAGCAAACCACTCAATCACCAGCAGAAACTATAAACCCAGTATATTGGTATAGAGTCTGTAGCTAGATGTAGCAAACCACTCAATCACCAGCAGAAACTATAAACCCAGTATATTGCTATAGAGTCTGTAGCTAGATGTAGCAAACCACTCAATCACCAGCAGAAACTATAAACCCAGTATATTGCTATAGAGTCTGTAGCTAGATGTAGCAAACCACTCAATCACCAGCAGAAACTATAAACCCAGTATATTGGTATAGAGTCTGTAGCTAGATGTAGCAAACCACTCAATCACCAGCAGAAACTATAAACCCAGTATATTGCTATAGAGTCTGTAGCTAGATGTAGCAAACCACTCAATCATCAGCAGAAACTATAAACCCAGTATATTGCTATAGAGTCTGTAGCTAGATGTAACAAACCACTCCATCAACAATAATAAACTAAAAAACCCAGTAAGTGGCTACTAGAGTCTGTAGATATATGTAGCAAACAAATCCATAAACAGAACGATCTATAACTTATTGAGTGTCTTTAAAAACAATATTGTTGACTCGCTGTCAAGACAGTTATAACAAACGCATTGACCAGGGTAATGGATTATAACAATTAACTAGGTTTAAGTACATTTTACTGCCTATGATAAACTGCATGGGATTAAACAGATGTTCTAGCAACTATCAGCGCCCTGTTGCTACTAATAGACAATATCACGAAATATAACAAAATCAGTCAAATATTTACAGCGAATATAAATAAATAAATAAATAAATAAATAAAT
>JAECUM010010423.1:0-26735 GCA_016617855.1 Megalonaias nervosa | reverse complement strand
CATGCGACTCAAAGGCATAGCCAAGTAACTCATCGAATCTTTAAACTGCACTTGACCCACTTGCATGGAAATGAGTTTGGCTCCGTTCAAAGTCACTTTAGGACGTTCGGTGCCTTGTTCCGTATAGTATCTGAGAAGAAATTGCCCATCGTATCCTGAGAAATTGTGAGCCATCACCGTGGCATAGCGATGACAATCTCCGTAACGTTCGATGTCTTCTTGGCTTCACGTTTCGTCGATAGAGTCTAAGATCCATTGGGCGATATCGGTCAGCGTGTTTGGTCCCCGAAAGATTTTTCACGTCCTCCAGGAATCTTGCTACAGTGAGGGCAATGAGTAAAGATGGGCTCTTGGATGCACTTCTCGCACGCTCGGTGAGCCACACAGAAATTAGGAATGTGAATGACAGTCTCTTGCATGCATTCGAAATCGAAAAAGATGAAATTCCATTTCTTCTTGTGGTCATCTTCTTCCTGTTGGGGTTGGTATTTTTTAATGTAGCATTGGTGTTCCAAGTCCACGATTTGGCGACAAATGTGACATCGCTTCTTTCCTGAACAGACGTGAGCCTTGGCATTATTGGTACGCATGCCTTGTCCACAAGTAGGACATAATCTCAGGAGTTGGCAAGCACTTTTCTGCAGTGAACCTTGCGTTTTCAGATGTTGTTGGTAACAGGTTGGATTGACAAACGTGCGCTGACAAACTGGGCAATGCACTCGTTCTTGTCCGTCGTCCAGACAGGGTTTAGAGGCCAAACATCCTGAGCATTTCGATCCACAATGCTTGTGTTGCTCTCGATTGTTATAGCCATAGTCACATTTCTCACAGTAATAACCGTATCCCAGGAATGCAGTGATACTGGTGATGGTATCGAAATGTTCATCGTGATGATAGACGTGAACGTATTTTCCGTCTTTGAAATTTTTGCCTCGAAACAACAGAGGTCCGCGCACTTCTTGAGGGTGCACTTTCAAGGTGTAGCGTGCCAAGACGTCTTGCAATTTTTGCATTTCAGGAATGCCTCAGGGTGTGTCTTTGGATAGCCCCGCTTGCTGTAACAGGAGTTCTGCTTCTCTTCGTTGGTTGGCTCGGTCCGATTGTCGAATAGTTTGCCAGGCTCTTTTCCATTCTGCTGTGTCGTTCTTGTCGGCATACGTTCGTCCCACCACGATGGCACAGGCTAAACACATCTAGTCTTGAGGGTTGTTCATTTGAACGATGCAGCGCTTGATGCTGCGAAAGTCGTCCACCAATAACACCTTTTTGCGTTGTCCTGTCCCTTGGGGAAGAAAAACGTGGGTCATGAACAGTGTCGCTTTCCCGTCGGTGATGTGAAACTTGTCGTTGGATTGTTGCACGTGTTGAATCTTCTCCATGCCTTTGGATGGCGTCAATTCTGCCGGGCTGCTAAACTCGATCCAAACGGGGGACTTCAAACTGTCATGATGAACGGAAAGTCTCAAGCGATCGTCTTCTTTGGCTTCACATTGCCGTTTCAGTGTGGTTAACTAAGAATCCCACACATCGGTGATGAACCCCTCTGCTTTCTCTAGCGGTACGTCGGACTTGAAATCTTTAAACTTCACCGCGTACGTGTGGTTCTAAATTTTTTTCTGGAGGAGTGTTTGTCCGTCTCTCGAATGTGGTAGTACTTTTCAGGGTTTACTGGTGGTGATGGACTTCGACTTGGTGTAGACTCTCTGGGTCTAGATTCTGGCTCACTCATCTCGTCTTCAAAATCGCTGGCATGAATTTGAGCCAAGACTTCAGCTACTGTGCGAGGCGATAAATCACGTTTCTGCCTCTTACTTTCTTCTCCTTTCTTTACGAAATGATGCGATCGTTTCATCTTGACTGCAAAAAGTCAAATGGCTACATTTGAAACGCAATGGACTCCTATATATCTATGTCAGGCTCAGTGTATATATAAAGGGCTGGTGACTTCCCTCTCAATATTCATTTCACTCTCAAGCCGATCAGCACGATGGATGAACCCTCACAGATCGAACTTCTGATTAGAGCTTTGCGTGGTGTCATAAGAAAATTTTCTTCAGACAAGCCGACGGACTACTCTCCCTCCTTTCGAGATAAAAGTCAAGATACTTGCTATATCTGTCAGAAGAAAGGGCATTAGGCTACAGAATGTCCTGACCGTCAAAAAAGCAAGACCAGTGTCAAAAGAGACAAAAGTCAGGATACCTGTTATCATTGTCAAGAGAAAGGACATTGGTCTTCAGACTGCCCTAAGAAACAACAGAAGCAGGAGGAGGAGGAAGAAGAAAAAGAGGTACCCTCGGCAAAAGAAGAACCCCGACACGTTCAGAAAGAGAAGACAGAAAAGAAAAGAAGACGAGAAAAAAGTGAAGAAGAAGAGGAGGAAAAAACTGTGAAAGTGAAGAAATTAAAAAAACAGAGAAAGTGAAGAAAAAAGAGACAGAAGAAGTCTATGAACTGTTTTAAAAAAGTGTTGTGTTGTGTTGTGTTGTGACATTGAATTGCAAAAATTTGTACCAGAATAGACCAGACTGAAAAAACGTAGTGTCTCTTGGTTTTGATTGTTTAGAATAATAAGGACCTACACTCGTGCTCTCACACATGTACATCATAGGGTTAACAAAATAAAAGGGATTTTGAGTTTTAATTGATTTTGGCAAAATGAATATTATCTCTTTTCGAAAGAAGTGAGTGGCCCTGAAAAGGGCTTTTGGGTGATTGTTTTTTTCAAAAAACAAACTCATGACCGAGTAGCAATCCGCTTTAACTGCCTTAAGCCTTTGCCACGGCCAAGGCCTACTTCCGGACTTGCTCCTGTCAATGATTTGGTAGAAATCACTAGGGGTGGTATCTCAGGTGTAGTAACCGGGTTGAGCTGTTTGGCTTGGGAAGGTCTTTTTCTCTTGGGTCGTAATAAAGAAATTTGATACGTTTGTTTCAGACTTCTTAACTCTGCCAAAATTAGCAAAGTGCTTAAGTTTGTTCAGTTTTCTTATTTCGAGCCCTACAAAAGAATACCAAGTTTGATTTCGGATTATAGTCGCGTATGCACTCAGTGCTTCTGCGACTGGTTGTGGCCCTAGGCTGGGCGACGGTCCCCTTAAGGGGGCGCTTGGCCCTAGGCTGGGCCTTTTACCAAGTTTGTCTTGAAAGAGGATTGAAACTCTAAGTGACGCGGACGTGAAGGAAAACACCCCGTTTGTTACTGCAGTTAGCTATTATTGTGTTGATTCTAATCATGCTTGCCTTATATCTTTGTGTTTTATAGGTCATATTTCTCCTGATGTAAATATATGCGTGAATAGACAAACAGCTTGGGTCATTATCCTTAAGGTTCACTGAACTTTAGCTTCTTTACTTCATACAAACCCCAGATTCACAAAATTGAAGAAAAAAATAAACAACAAAAAATAGTAAAACTAACGCAAGAACAATCGTACCCTGGGCGATCCCACGGAAATTATGTCAATTTTTATGGTCAAATACATCACAGCATATCTGGATGAACTGTTCTGTGAGAACTTTACTTCCACGTTATCAAAAAATGGAGGAATTTTTAGTTGCCTACATCTTCAGTTCACTCTTGTGATATTTAATAATGGCATATTTTTTCCTGTGAATCATTCTTAAGGAAAATATACCGTAAAAACAAACGTAAGTGTCGTGATATTTTTACAGTAGGAATAACATTCTCTCTCTCTCTCTCTCTCTCTCTCTCTCTCTCTCTCTCTCTCTCTCTTCGCCATAGTAGTTTTGATTGAAATCCTAATGGTATCTGTTCCCGTTTGAAGATACCTCTCCAAAATTGTGATCAGTAGTCACCATAATTATGTGAACTCTTCCGTTTGTCATGTCATTTTTTTCCAAAACATACACACTTACAAATTGTAAATCAGTCAATCGTTGGATGAAATAAAATCTTGAGTTGACGAGCTTGTAAAATTTAGGTATCTTAGCTTTATCCTTATTTTGGCACTGCAATGTGTCACGGAAATTTTATTCTAGCATTAGATTTACCGTTTTTAAGAAAGGAAACAAACGCACGACTTTTTCAAGAAAGACGCGAGTGACATTGCACTGTATAACCCTGCCTATGGTTAACTCTGAATTCTAAAACTAAAACATGTGTTCAGAAAAATGTAACAATGTTTGACCTATTTTCTCTCAGTTTAGACTGTCGATAGAACAAGGCACGTTTTGGTGCTGCTTTATTATTATTTTTTTTCCCTGCCCTTAGATTTGAGAAAACTTTGCAAAATTGTTGGTAGCGTGTGCTGCGAAACACACGACATCTCTTAAATTTGGAATATACAGCACATGTTATGCAGTCAGTCGACAATAAATATCACACTACTTTTTTATGATATTGATAAAATGAATGAAAACAATGAACATTTTTCACATAGACTATATGGTTGTCTTCATTATCTTTGTCCTATAATACCGCGAAAATAACAGAACCAAAAATGATGTGCTTCTTTTGTTTTTTTCTTTACCATTCTTTCTTTCTGTAATGCTAATTCTGTCTGCCCATCTCTCAAAACACTAGTCTCCAGACTTACTGTCACCCAATGCAGTAACACCCGTGTGCGTGCGTGCGTACGTATGTGTGTGTGTGTTAGCTTTCGCTTACACACATCGTTTGTACAAAAATTTAATAAACAAAGAAATAGCAACCATTGACGTAAACCATTTAATTTCACCGTGTAGATGTATGTCATCGTTCTCATCTTTTCTGTAAGTCACTTTTGGGGCTACTAGATTGTAAAAAGTAATCTTCATGAGGTACCAAACGAATTTCTTTCTTCGTTGGTCTTGTTGGTTCTGTCATTCTATCAGATTACCACCGTTTTTTTTCTCTCTCAGTCTCTTAGTCTCACTCTGTATTAAAGACTGTAACGCAGATGGTATTGGATATGAGACAATCATTTCTTCAAGATCGCTAGTACAAACTTCTACCAACACATTTTGAAAAGTATTGTGTGACACGGATCGTCATAGTCGCTTGGTGTCTGGTTGGAAAAGTGTCATCGTTTCATCTTGATTATAAACTTTGACTCAGTTTTATAAACTGCTTGAACTCTTTACATCTCACGGTGTAGGTGTAAACCATCGTTCTCAATTTTCTTGAAGTGCGTTTTTGCGTCTCTCAAATGGCACAATAAAATTTCAAGGGACGAATGAATTTATTTTGGGCTGAATCAGGACTCTCTTGGTTTTGTGACAGAAGTGGAGAACATTGATTAAGGCTCGCTCATGTCGTCTTCGAATGGATTAGAACTAACACCTCAGCTCCTCTGTGTGTGTGTGTGTGTGTGTGTGTGTGTGTGTTTGCGTTCGCGTACGTTTGTGTGGATAGTAGATATGGGTGTGTTTTTCTTCTCTTCCTTCGTTGGTGTGGATAGTCTATGTGTGTATGTTTTATGCATTCGCATTCGTTGGTGTGGATAGTCTGTGTGTCTGTTTTATGCGTTCTCGTCCGTTGGTGTGGATAGTAGATATGGGTATGTTTTATGCATTCTCATTCTCTAATCTTGAATCAAAATCAGAAATAAAAAAATAATTATAATCTTTAATCAGAATAACAATAAAAATAAAAATAAAAGTATTTCTGAATCAGAATCAGAAATAAAAAATATAAATATTATAATCTTGAATCAGAATCAAAATAAAAATAAAGATAGTTCTGAATCAGAATAAAAATAAAAAATAAATATTATAATCTTGAATCAGAAAAAAAATAAAAATAAAAATATTTCTGAATCAGAATCAGAAATAAAAAATAAATATTATAATCATAAATCAGAATAAAAATAAAAAAATATTTCTGAATCAGAATCAGAATAAAAATAAAAATATTTCTGAATCAGAATAAAAACAAAACTCAGAATCAGAAATAAAATATATTTCTGTCTCATTCGTTGGTGTGGATAGTCTATGGGTGTGTTTTATGCATTCGCATTCGTTGGTGTGGATAGTAGATATGGGTATGTTTTATGCATTCGCATTCGTTGGTGTGGATAGTAGATGTGTCTGTTTTATGCGTTCTCGTCCGTTGGTGTGGATAGTATATATGGGTGTGTTTTATGCATTCGCGATCGTTGGTGTGGATAGGAGATATTGGGATTTTTTTCTTTCTCCCTTTCTTTTGTGTGTGTATTGGTCTTTGTCCCTATAAAACTCCCTTTATCCATATCCAATTCATTTCACCTACCTACCTACAGTATCGCGTATTCAGGTCAGCCAGTTCAGTGACGTCACACAGTATCGAGTATTCAGGTCAGCCAGTTCAGTGACGTCACTGAAGCTAGAAATTTTGAGGCTATAAATATAGACTTGGGTTTTCCACAGGCTGTAGCTATAAATACATACAAGGGTTTCTAAACAGAAATTGACCAAAAATTGAAGCTAAAAATAGACCCTACCTGTTCCATTCCTCTTGTCGCTATACAGGCCCAATATTTTTTGTCGCTAGACAGGCCTAATATTTTTTTGTCGCTAGACAGGCCCAATATTTCCCCATGTTCAATTTCCCTTGTCCGTAGGGTACAAAGTAAGTACAAACCACCTCTTTTATCACAGAAGTCTACGTGAGGCTATAAATCTTGAGGCTATAGTGCAAACGACCAAATTTAACAAAGAAGTCTACGTGAGGCTATAAATCTTGTCGCCAGAGTACAACCCCTCTAATTTTGACCCTAAAAATCTTGATGCCAGGGTACAAAGTAGGGTCCCGTAATGCTAATTTCCATTGACGCTAGGGTACAACCCCTCTAATTTAACATTACGGTCTACGTGTCGCTATAAATCTTGTCCGTCTATAGTCCCACCCATGTTAAAATTCCCATGTTAAATTCCCATTGACGCTATATCACCCCAGGGTGTGCTTTTGACGCTATACAAAATTCCCATTGTCCCTATATCGTCCCAGGGTATGCTTTTGACGTCATAAATCTTGACGCTATACAGTCCCACCCATGTTAAAATTCCCTATGTTAAATTCCCATTGACGCTCTACAGGCCCAAGGAGTACCATTTGACGCCATAAATCTTGACGCTATACAGTCCCACCCATATTAAAATTCCCATGTTAAATTCCCATTGACGCTATATCACCCCAGGGTGTGCTTTTGACGCTATACAAAATTCCCATTGTCCCTATATCGTCCCAGGGTATGCTTTTGACGCATAAATCTTGACGCTATACAATCCCACCCATGTTAAAATTCCCATGTTAAATTCCTATTGACGCTATATCACCCCAGAGTGTGCTTTTGACGCTATACAAAATTCCCATTGTCCCTATATCGTCCCAGGGTGTGCTTTTGACGCTTTAAATCTTGACGCTATACAGTCCCACCCATGTTAAAATTCCCATGTTAAATTCCCCTTTGGGGCTACGGTACAACCCCCTAAATTTAACATTACGGTCTACGTGACGCTATATCGTCCCACTATACTACTCACGTTGGCAAGCCCAAGACTCGAAACCCACGCAGACAGAGGTGAGATGGCAGTGATCAGTAACGGTGAGCGCTTTAGACCACTCGGCCACACGGGGCTCCCACTTTCGTCCGTCACTCTTATCTTTTTGAAGGTTCGTGTTTAGGGCATTTCAGGCACTGTTTTTATATTTCTTTTTGTCTGAGATTATATTAGCCATTTTTGGGGTACAGCTTGTATCTGAATTGTTTGGGTTTTAGGGTTTGGGATATGCTTGTACTTGTACAAATTAACCATCGTAATGATTTGGGTGCAAGAGTTTTTAGATTCATAAATTCGTTAGTCATAGATTAAGTTAGAGTTTTTAGTTTATAAAAGTGCACCTATTGCATAAATGTGACTTACATTCAGGACTAGAATGCCACAGTTTACTATTAATAATTTGAATATCGATTTCCTAAAACGTATACCGTCTAGATTATGTCTCATATCTGCATACAATTTGTACAATACAGTATTTGCCTTCTGTATTTTCTTTTGTTCTAAATAGTTGATGGTTCATGGTTTTGTTTCGGTTGAGAACAATGGCGTGGCAACCACCCAAGCAACACCCACAATCCTGTGTGTGTGTGTGTGTGTGTGTGTGTGTGTGTGTGTGTGTGTGCGTGTGCGTGAGAGAGAGAGAGGTGATATTGAGCAAACCAACCAGTCATCATATTGACTGTACTACCAACCATTCATCATATTGACTGTGCATGATGCGAGCCATGTTAAACAATTGTGGCATATGCTTTTCATCCCGTAATGAATAATTAAAACAAACGATTTGAAATATTTTAAATAATGAATTTAATTAGATCGTGTACTAAAATGAACTAGAATACGTTACTGAACACTGAAATTTAATTGGTTCCTTTATCATTGGTGGCGGAAGAGGTGGTAAAGAAGTGGATACAACTTGGAATAACCCTTGCAATTTCGAATCAAAAGTGAAGCGCTCGTTCTCGAGAAATTGCAAGACCGTGCGAAATGATACAAATAAGTTTGGTTTGGCTTTATGGGTTTAACGCCATTTTTGATCCTTTGATAGGTTATGCATGGCCTCCAGTATATTTGGTTTCAGACAGGCCATGATTGCGTCAGCCAGCTGAGGGTCCAGCGGTCAACCATTTGAGAGAAGGGGGGGGGGAGCAGACTCAGTGGGGTACCAAACTTCCCATCAAACAATCTTTTTAATTGGAATTTGCCCAAGAATTAAGTTTGGAAATTGTGGAGAATTTTTTGCTACGCCACTGGTTGATTCCTTCATTGTCATATCGTCATCATAGTGTGTAGACCTTCCAGTATAAGCTTCTCTTCTCGTTAATCTTAAATGATATACAAAAACGCCTTGAAATAAAAGTTTAACATTTTCTGATATATATTACATAAGGACCCACAAAACATCATTCCTTCTTTTTGGCATCTTAACGCACCAAATACTGTACCCGTGCTTTTTGAATTGCAGTCATAGTCAGGGAATAAAAGATCTTTCATGCCACGTATCCGATTCCATAATTTTTATATAATGTTTTCAAAAGTTGCAATTATATAAAGGCCAAGCCTCATAGAACTTGCATGTTGAGAACTTATTAAATCTATTCTAAGCACGTTTGTTTGAAGTCATATTTGAGGATACTTAGGTCTCCCTTGGTCTTTTGAGGAAGCAAAATTCAGTGTTTCAATCATACATTGCAAAATATCAGCAGAATAAGCCATATTCAATGTTTATATCGTACACTGTAAAATAGTAAATTCCAAAATATATGTTTAACAGGTAAACTGAGTGGACAGGTTTCATTGAAGAGGATCTTAATAGGAGTTTACCGCTAAATCAGACTGTAATTTTATGAATCTATAAAACAATTATGCGAACAAAACTAAAAAGCACAAGCTCTCTCTCAGTTGGTTTCTCTTCTTGCATGCGGTTTCTTTTCTTTTTGTTTTATTCATACAGTGATCACAGTATGGCTAATACTCATACCTTGTTTCATCTAGTTAAGTTTTTGTTTTTCACAAATTACATGAACCAGTGTGATATATTTATTGATTGTTGAGTTACACAGTCTATGTCGATTTTCTAGACTACTTCCTAACCTACTCTACTAAATGAATCTCCAAAGTGTCACAACCGTAAACCAGCCAAGATCAACTCAGGAGCGTCAGGTCTCCAGAAACGTTAGACTGTCCCATCTTCCTGTAGGTTATGGCACGACAAACCCCAATACAAGTAGAAACATTCGACTGTCCCATCTTCCTGTAGGTTATGGCACGACAAACTCCAATACAAGTAGAAACATTCGACTGTCCCATCTTCCTGTAGGTTATGGCACAAGAAACCCCAATACAAGTAGAAACATTCGACTGTCCCATCTTCCTGTAGTTTATGGCACGACAAACTCCAATACAAGTAGAGGAAGAGTACTCAGCACGATAAAAACTTAAGTTACGTATAGACAGGTATTTGAGATTTGAAAGTACTCAGCATTTAATTTTAATGCAACTTTAAAGTTAGCTTCTATACCGTATCAAATCGAAGATATAATAATAAAGGCAATTTGTTATACAAGTCGCCATTTTTTAAAAATTTTGCTCAACAGCAGATGATATAATTTTTCTCGAGGAGGGTTTATGCTATATTTTGTCTTAAATCCTGGCAAGTTCATATATTGACAAGAAAATCTCCAAGACAATGCGACGTTGACAACAAGAGAATTTAAACACTGAATTAAACGTTATTCACTCTTATACAGTCCTGTCCTTCAGACGCCTGATTTTCAATTATAACTCCGGATGTAAATTAAAATGTAAAGTCGATGACCGAATATCATTCATATTTATTCAGACACATCGACATTAAAAGGGTGACATTAGCCTGTACGCATAGCTTTGTTTAAAGTCTCGCGTCAATGATATTAAAACGCCCGTTGGTTGTTAATAGTATCGGTTTAAAATGACCTATACATTTTTCTTGGCATTCATGAAATATTTCTACACTGTTAGAATTCATCATGATTTGAGATCAAACCCATGTCAATTTTAACTGATGCAGAACCAGCACAGAGGTCATCACTAAGATTGGATCACGTTTCTTCTGAAACGATATTATGATTTTCATTAATAGATTGTTCTTATTGTAAACCAGATCGACAGAACCATATATTTACAACCGTTTGTTCGTATTCCAGACTGCTTCTGTGTGTGTTAAATTAAATTAATTTCCCAAGTGTGGCTATTCGGAAGCCATTAAGCATTTGATTATCCGAACAGAAAAAAAAACCACAAAAAAACCCCAAGAATTCGAAAGTCCTGATTCCGTAGAGATTTGCTTTTGCCCTGCATTTCCATTTCAAACAGTTCACATCAGTCCAAAATATATTAAGTATTATTGACTAAATTGGCCTCAGAAAAATGAAAATCTTGTACATGGAATTCAAAAGTTGTTCAAATTGATCAGTATTCGTTATGAATTAGCTTTTAACCATAATAATGACAATACTTCGTACCGGTTGACAGTTATTTTATATATCTCTTTTCCATTTCAGCTGAGCACAGTTCATCTGTTTCATTCAACATATAACAAAAGTTAAAGGAAAATAAAAAAAACATTGAACTACATAAACCCATGATGAACAAGAATTTTCCATTTAAAAATCGATGATCGTAAATTGTTACATGGTACCTTTTAAAATCTTCACTGTGCTGGCAACATAAGGCAGACAATTTAAAAATGTAACTGGGCTCGTGAGTAGAAATCAGAAAATCGATGCTTCTCTATCGATGAGAATTTAGATGACAGACTCTGTTAATAAATGTTCTGGAATCGCAATAGGTAACTAATTTCACCAAGAATTATACTTGGACACAACTGTCTGCATATAAATATACATTAATTATGGCACCAAATTTTGTCTCACAACAAAATGACTCAAAAGGCGCATATATATATATATATATATATATATATATATATTATTATTGTATATATATATATATATGTGTGTGTGTGTGTGTGTGTGTGTGTGTGTGTGTGTGTGTGTGTGTGTGTGTGTTGTTACGTGTAGGCTCGTACAAAGTAAAAAAAGAAAAGAGTGAAGTCAACAAGCTTTGTAAATTTAACAAAATTATTTATTTCCCTAGAAAACAAGGTAAAAATATGAAATAGGACTTACGGTTTGTGAATCTAATCCAAACATTAATCCTAGAATTCAAAAATATAAGTCCTTTCACTAAACAGTTCTAATTGAATCCAAGTTCGAATCTCAATGAAGTTCCAGTATGGAAGGCGATGACGTCCTCTACAACCAGTTTATGTTGATGTATCAACAGTTCTTTGTTGAATCACCAAGAATATAATTCCGGCTTTTGAATTCCGAATAGTTTTAGTACTTGTCTTTGTCCAAGAATTTCGATGAAGAAGAGTATTTTCCAGGGTGAATAAATTATTTTAAATAAGAAAACTCTGTTCAAATGGCAACAACAGGAATACCTTTCAGCCTCAAGGTATTATTCACAACTGACTCAGAAACACTGAGACTGAGAATTAAACCAACTAAAACGTAATTTCAAGCCCGCGTGATGGGTCACATGATCACTCACTAAAAGTCATTGATTCCCACACTGGAAATGAATTTTAAAAAAGTTGTTTACAACAGAGCTAACACGTGGGCTGAACATGACCTTGGTAATGACCAATCATTTTCACTTAGTGTTTACGAAATCGGAATCAAGATTAAGAACTAGGTCAGCTAAAAATACAATGTAGCAATCATTTTGCGTTCTAATCAGGCTAAAAGAATTGAACTAAATTTACTGGGAAAAAATGTCAAATCCAGTAAAAATATTATCCTTACAATAAAATGTAATGAAACAAAAATAAAATAAAAAGAAATTTAAAACTAACACACAAATAATTTAATTACATATACGTAACAGTGTATATATACGTATAGCTAATTATATATACATACATACACACATACATATATACATTAAATTATTTTTTAAATTAATTTATTTGTGTTTAGCAATATGGAAATACCTAGTCTTTTTCTAATTAATAAACTTGCCTTCTGTCAACTATTTACTTTAAAAATACCTTCTCAGGAAGAAGGCATAATGCTGTCAGTCTGTTTCGCTTTTCTTCATTAGCCAGGTCATTCATTAATTATATATTAAACAACATTAAAGAAGACATTGTTTGTTTTTGTTGGAGTTAAGCCCACTGTGTCTATGTCATGCCCAAAAAATGAGTGCCTTTCTCAACGATACACAAAGGCAGCCTAACTTGCCTGGCCTGGATGGATATCTAACCCAGATTACGAGCGCGATGCTCTACCATTACGGTTCCCCAAGAAAGATGGACTTGGAACCAGACAAAACAAAATCTGGCAACAATGGCATCAAGGTATCGAATAATTTTTCATGGACCTTTTGTGAATAAATATAAATGAAATTCAGTTCAAGAAGTATTTTTAAATAATAAAAGTAAACCTGTATTTTATCTGCTGGCTCAGTGTATTATCGTAATTTGTCTTGTTGTGTAACGCAATCGCATTCGTGTTAGTTGAATGCACCAGTCCATCGTTTTACTAGATTCTCTTTAAGTATCACACTCGACAACAAAACGCATTACAGCAGAAGAAATTAAAACGCCTTTTTATTCTAATTGAAAATATCGATTGAAAACGCCATGTAGTGATGGTAATTTAAAGTCATTTAATGCAATCATTACACCAGATGCAAGGAGCTGCGGTAGCTAACAAGTTTGCATGACGGACTCACGACTGAAAGGGAGTGGGTTCGAAACCTACTATCATACTAGCCTGTGTTAGCTGCCATTGTGTGTCCTTGGGCAAGGCACCTGACTCCAATTGCCTCGGCACTAGATACCCTACTTGTGTTGCTGTGCCGTAAGGCATCAAACCCAAACAAAGCATCTGATTCAGGTCATCAAATAACAAAAAGTGGCTCACTCCCACTCCCTCTCGAAAGATGACATTGTCATATAAACAGGACGATTATTCCTTAGATAAGCATGGCTCTGATGACGATGTCAGTTAGATCTTTTCGTATTTAGATGATTGGATCGGGACACTAATGAAATGTTGAAGTTATTTTTAACTTAGAAAAGTACTTTTCAATTCAGCTTAATCTTAATATATGATTGTATTATTTTGTAGAAAACAGTATGCAATACTAAAATAACCGACAGTTCTTCACATGAATTTCGAAAGCTCCCGGGAAAGAAAAATGACATCTAACTAAACGTTTGCCTTTCATTTACCTGTATTTTTTAAATATATTGAAATCTTGAGTTTTATAATCAATAAAAAGGGCTGACTGTTACAAAGATTTAACCAGTCCTGGGCCATTTTGGTCAAGTAGATAAAGAAGCCTCGAATGCAATTCGTAGCCATTGAGAACTATATTCTGAACTACTTTCTTTCACATGGGAAAATATGGCGGTGGAAAGAGACAACTTCACAATCTGAAAATTTTTACCCTCTGCTGTCGTAACATATGTGGTGCACTCCGCCAGAGGCGTATCACCAAACACATCAAATCTATGTGTATTCATACAGCTACTTCCGATTTTTATTTCACGACCTGCCGGAAACGGGAGAGCGATATTCCGATCGAGATCTATAGTGTGCAATCGATAGTTTGGCTTCTCGTCTCTGTTTTCCAAATCATTCCAAATTATTAATCTCGCAAGGATATTCTCCGAAAACCAGCCGCACGACAACTAATTTGGGTTAAAAGCGTATCACTTTGATTATTTGACACGTCTGTTGTGGCCGTTCGTCTTTCAACACAAAATACTGTTTGACAAACGAAACTTGGTATCAATAACTGATGTCTCCCACGAATCCCATGATTCAAAATGCTTTCTTTAAATAGCTGATTTGAAACGTCGTCTTTTAAGTATTATATTTCATCGTTTTTTATTTACAATTCACCTTAGCACCAACAGATTTTAAATTTGTGTCATGTTTTTTCATTTTTATTACATTCTTTCATTTTTCATTACCCCCTGTATCACAATTTAACATATTATTTTGTATTATAATGTCAACAGTCTGGTTTTCAGACTATTCCTCGTAATAACGGACAAAATTATCTGAGATAGATGCGATTCCGACACTCAGTGAAAAGCATCTGGCAAAAAAAAATCAAAAAAAAAAATCAAGACACTGGATATCTCCAAGGAGTCAAATATAAATAAAACTGACCGTGATAAGGCTTAATTCCTTGCAATTGCACTAACATATCTCACTATAATGCGGGCATGTTTTTACCTGACAGCCAATCAGAACAATTGTTCCATGTTTTTGAAAATAAAAGAACCTATCTGACAGGAAAGCCAGCCGAGATAAACAACTATAACTTTAGTGACATCATTTTCGCGAAACAATTCTAATAGTCAGATTGCAGGAATATAATTTAAAAGAAAAAAGATTGCTTTAAATATGACGCTACCATCTTGAAAATACACACTCGATTCATGATATGATGTTGCCTCAAGTTTTGATGAAGTAAAGTCTAGTGATAAAGATGAGTGGTACCAGTCACTACGTAATAAGTACTTACTTCAGATGGTTTTCTTGTCAGAGATGCTCTACGGACCAACTATTGTAATGGGCTTAACGGAGCTGAGTTGTAAAGCTAATGCATAAAAGCCGAAGTGATCCAATGCCGGTATCATTGGAGACTGAGACTGTATTTGAGCGATGATATGATCTCAAAATTGAACATGATCTGTGCATGATAACCGATGGATTTACATTTACGTTTTCCTATACAAGTGCCATTTTAAGCATTGCAAATTGTTTGCGCTTTGTGACCCTACGCTGAAAAAAGGTAGTGCCTAGTATATACTTTGCCAGAAGGCTTGGTGAGCTGGCCTGGTTTTTTAATATCTGGTTATCAATTTGAGTTATCTAAGACCTGGTCATTTTATTTCTGCTTATCAGTTTGAGTAAACCAAGGCCTGGTCTTTTTATTTCTGCTTATCAGTTTGAGTGACCTAAGGCCTGGTCTTTTTATTTCTGTTTATCAGTTTGAGTAAACTAATGCCAAAACTGCAAGCAGAGGGTATTATGTTTTTAGCTGTGATCTAACCAGTATATATAAGGTTTTCTGGACAGTCAGCCGCTTTTTAAAACTATTTTTAAGTCAAGACGAGAGTATTGTTATTTTCTTTCGATGAATCAAGCTCTCTAAGATGGCAAAGATAATTCCAACAAGAGACAAAAAGCTGGCAAACTGAGAAACTTAAAGACGCACACCAGTTCCAAACAGAGAAAACAGAAAGTTGAACAGAAAGCTAATAATATCTCTCAACCAGTAGAGAAAAATGTAAAATTAGAAATATTATATCCCTGTTCCTAATGATGGAAGAAATCAGTTTAAACTGAAATTCACACAGAAGCTGCACTGAAATAATGCAAGGTTCCGCTTGTGAAAAAGTGAAGAAAATAAGTTCAAATTTGCAATATTTTCAGCTGTTTATCTTTTCATTAAGCATGAACCTTCTGAAATAAAGTGTTGACAATTAATAGCATGAAGTGCCACTAAGTAGCACCCGAATCGTCTGTTAAATGCGTCCATTTGCCAGTTAGGAGAACACGATAACATTATCCATTAGCACATATGGTCATCGTAATAGCATAATCGATCATTTATTGACAACCAAACAATGCTGCATCAATTATCTGATTACCTCCAGGGAATATGGAAGCTTGGACGAGAAATATGGCGAAGTTAATTGTCTGAAAGAAGGTGTACATTGACGATGCATACTCTGTATGGCAACAACATACTTACTTTTATCTGGTCGCAGATACAACATGATTGTCCTCATTGATACTGAACTCGGAAGCACACACACACACACACACACACACACACACAAAGATAGATAGATAGATAGATAGATAGATAGATAGATAGATAGATAGATCGTTGTTTCTCTAACCGTGGTTATGATACACATGTTATTTGCCTAACATACGGGAGATTACGTGCACAAATGTATTTGCTAACAGCTTACTCTGTTAACCGTCTAAGATGTCTTTCTTTATTCAATATCAGATGTTTCCTCATTTTTCCTTTTGAAAAGGAAGGCATTCTGAAGACAACTCCTCATAGACTAAGGCAATTTTGGTTCAATCCCGAGACGACGAAAGAAATAAGTACACAACAAAAGGTTATTGTCCAATATTAAATCTGCACGGTGTTCGTGTGCTTCGAATTGGTTTTGCTTTTTCTGCACATTGCTACAAATGAGTTAAACTCATTTCATTTCTGCCAGTAGATCTATTTGGATCAGTTTCCAAATTCATCCGTGTACAAGATCATCTGTATTCACAAAAGGCACTTATTGTGTAGCATTTTTTTTTAACTTTTCCTAATTCTTTTAGCATCGTCCCAACTTTAAATTTATAGCTTCCTTTTTTAAGATGACACTTGCCTTTATGGACTAATCCTTCAATTATTTAAGGTTGCAACAAGTGTACCCATAAATTGGGAGATAATGGAGAGGTTAAATAAAGACAGATATATATATAAAGTCTACGCTCCATCTTACTGTTTCATCCATACGACATATTACTGATATAATTAAATTTGGGGATTACTTTTTAAAAAATCACCACAAAAATCTAATGCCGTGGAAGCCAAAATACCTTTCTCAAAATATGCAAAGTTCATAGTAATTTAAGTTTCCATTTTCCTTTTCTTACAAGAATAGTATGTGTAACATAGATCTTTACTCATGGGACAATGAACAGTTATAACAAAAAGAGTATGACGTTTCTTTTACTCATGGGGTAAATTACCGTTCAGAATAGAGAGGGTATTTAAGGCGGTCTCATGAAATTAAACAGCATAGTACCAAGAAGGAAGAATTGCATGTTTAAAGGTACAGTTCAACTGAAAGATCTTTAAAACCTTACAAGGTCAATCTGCAGTAATGGGACAAAAATGATAGAAAATATATAGTTTTAAACAGCACATGGTGATTCAGTATATGAATTCCCTTGCATCCTTAAGAAAAGCTGATTTTTCTGTGCAACCAGCCACATCTGGTATACTTTTCTATTTCTTTGTATATATTGAAGTAATTTTTATGCATTAGCTTCATTATATTTTCTTCCTTTTCCATACATCACTTAGTGTTGTATGTAATGCTCATTTGGTTCTAGTCTCGGGCTCGGCCAATGTGGTACGTGAGAAAGCTTGCCAGTAGCTTCTAGTCGTGGGTCGGTGGTTCTTTCCGGGGTTTTCCTGGGTTCTTCCTCTACCATTTATACTGGCCGCCATGTATAGCCTACCTTGGGCTGAAAAATGGCGTTAAACCCTATAACAACAACAACAACAACAACAATGCTCATTTGATGGGGAGGTAACTGTGTTTTGTACCTCTGTGTTAGAACTATTTACATCATGACAAAGTAGCGTATTTTGGACTTAACTAACGAGATATGGGAATATAATGGGGACTATAATGTATATTTTGGGTTTTTTTTGCTCTTTTTCTGTAGGTGTCAAGGTCTGTATCCCTATTCCAGGGGTACACAACCTTTCTCGGCCAAGAGCCAGCTTGCATTTTTTAAGACCACTCGAGGGCCGCAAACACTAATTTCTTTAATATAATTACTGTTTACGGGCCAGATTTCTGTGTTGTTTTAATTTGCCCTGAGAGCCGGACAGAACACGTTCGCGGGCCGGAAGGCCCGCGGGCCAAGGGTTGTGTACCCCTGCCCTATTTTAAGGAATATCATTCATATTTCAGTACAGAAACACAGAAACAATTGCATAACATGTCAACATGTATTCTTAAAAGTAATTTAACTCCACAGGTGCAGATACACTTAAGAGAAATCACAAACAAACAGTGTTGTGAATGGTGGATGCCACAAATGGAACGGTCTTGCAAATAGTGATGCATATTGCATATTGCGGGCTATATTTGGGTGAGAAGAAATAGAGCTTTAGCACATCGACTTAGTTTCTACCTTTATGACCCCACTGTATATTTGACATCAAAGATTCATTCTGTTTAAATGACTGGCCAAGAACAGTAGTAGGGCAATGTTTACTACGACCCCGAATGTCCAGAGGATTGTACACAATCAAATACACTGAATTAAAAAAAGGGATGGCTGAACTGTCTGCTTACACATTACATAAGCGAACAAGAAAACTTTTTCTATACAGAAGACTTTACGTTTATCACATGGATGACTCATATCAGGCGGACGTAGTTGAAATGCAGGAATTTTAAAAAAGACAAAAAAGAAAGAAAAGAAAATGAAACACAACCTGATGTAAAAATGAAATAAAACAAATGAAGCTGACATAGACGCTGCTTTAAAGGTAATATTAAGAGAGAAAACACCTGAAATGCTTCAGTATGATGAAAGGAAAAAGTTGCACCCCTACCCCTCCCAAAATATGCCTGAAAAAGGATTGAATACTTCCCTGCATACTCAAACAAAACTCATTTGAAGTGGAAAGCTTTAACATAACTGGAGAAGATAGAATGAGGACGTATTGCACCGAAAATAAAACCCCTAAATTCCCGACAGACAAAATAGCCAGAATATCGAAATATGAAGTAGTAAATAAAAGGTCTACTTTCCTAACATCATTACGGAAAAATTTAAAAATTAGGCCAACAAATCTAGGTGATCCAGTCGTTTACAAATGGAAGACTTACAGGTAGAATATATGTAGGGCATGCTTGACGAACAAAGAGTACCTCTGTAAGACAAACCAGATGATATTTACAACCTTGACATTTCTTAAAGACCAAGAGTACAAACGGATAAATATACATATCCCTTGAATTGAACGCGCATTATGAATCATTTAACAGCTGGGAACCGGATGAAACATTGTGTGATTGAAATAAGTCATGAAGTACAATATATAGAAGTACCATGGAATCTTTTGGTTTTATTCAAAGATAACGAGATTTTTAGACTATAACAAATGTCATATGAAACATGTATTGGAATATGACTGATGTATGATATCTGAAATGTGTATGCTATGTGAATTTGCGTTGATAACAAAATCGGCGGTAAAAAAAGAAAGTATTTCCAAAAATATCATAGGTAAAAAGCAAAATGGTAGATATTAAAACATGATAATGCGACTTCAGCCTATAAAATATCCTGGCAGGGCAATAAATGGCATTGCGGAAGAGAATACATTGAAATATTCGAGCTTGATTCTCACTATATCTTAAAAAGTAGATACAATATCAAAGACTAAAAGCTATGATATGATACTCTTCAACAAAATAATGGGTAATGAAGATGAAACTTTCGACGCAATCATGACGTATTTGAACATTTAAATTTCTCCCAAACCGCGATAAAGAATATACCGCATGTGCGCTTTGCGCAACTATACACTCAACGGCGCATATTTCTTGACAAAATGTTTATCATGTATAATTTTAACACATCTACAAATGTTTCACGAAGAACGAGGTACCAGAACATTAATCAAAATTAGTTTATATGGGACGTGGAATCCAGTAAACCTTTCACAGTAGGTAAATATACAGAATTAAGGATGAAATTGTTCCCATGCAATTGCAGAGACTATGCAAAGCAGACCATGCAAAAGCAGTACACTACATTCTTTGCAGAACTGATAATTGATATTTATTAATTGGAATAATTAAGCTGCAAAAATAAACGGTACAATTAGTATTTGCCACATATTATTGTTGGAAGAAATACATATCACAGGTGCAACCAGTTATAAAAGGTAACAAATACAATGTGGCAAGACAGACACAGAGAACGGAAATACAGAATAATCGGAGATGTAAATCTTGTGTATTATTGACGGGATCAATGCTGTATTACCAGGAAGAAATTAGAATATTGAACCAACATAGCAAATGCATTTTACGATATAATTTAGTAGTCTGAAACTCAATTTTGTTTCTTCACATGCAAAACATTGAATAAGTTTGATAACTATTCTTTAAAATAAAGCAACGAAGACTCTTTGAACAAATAAATACCACAGTGTGACATGAGACTGCGTCAGAATTATTTAAACTATGTAACGTGGATGGGAACACCTGGTTTTGGGATTTCGTCAATGCTTTTAGTAGATAAAAGCCGTTGTACAGTACATTGAAAATACTTTGCTTCAATTTTTTTCAATTTCCAGACACAAAAATTGCTAAATAAATATGAATTTTTTTTTACCTGACTATCAGGTATTCGAATCAAATAACAATTGACTAAAACATTGAAATTTGATCTGCATCAAATTTAAAACTCCATCACATCATGATTGACTGGGATACTTCATCGAGTTTGAATTTTGCAAAAAGTCAAAGATGATAGGTACTATGGGAAAGCATATAACAATTCATCACAGTTTGAACAAAATAATTTATAACCGAGAAAATAAATCCTGGCAATAGTTGGTACTTGAAAAACTAAATCACCATACGGCTATTTTAATGGGCATAATAGACGCAGATATACCTGTTGGCTGAATTTCCTTCTTTCTACATGATAGTACCTCACTGGCAGAAGACGAAATAGCAACGTCGAATCAAAGTATCAGGAATGACGTAATTGGGGGGTTACAGAGTCTATTTCCACACTCTCAACAAACTGCGAAAGAGTTCTTTCAGAAAATGAAACTCGATGAACAAGGTTCTGAGACCGACGATAAGATTATGGCAAGCTTTCAAAAGTGTACATTTTGCACATATTAATAATATTGCTTTGACAACTCTCATTTTTTGAGTGTCTGCCTATCATACAGTAAAGTCAGTCATACAAAAAGGAAAATGTTGTAAAAAAAATATCTGCTCCACGGTGAAGTTTGCCTTAATAATAATAATAATAATAATAATAATAATAATAATAATAATCTTTCTTTAACGAGGATAACACATTTGGTCATGACTGACCCATCTGCCATGTGGTCCTCAATTGTTATAGTTGGTTATGTTAAAAAAAAAATACAAAATCATACACATAATCAGGTATCGTCGCACACTTATTCATACATAGTTAACATGAATTAATATGTGTGACTATACCGGGAAACATATATGCATATGAACAATATTCTATACACAGGTACATACATTTCAGCATAACCTAAGTCGTAAGTATTACGTATAGAGGATCTCAAATGGGTAACGATTTAATATTGAATTTATAAAACGAGTTGAATAATGTCCACCTTTTGCGAGCCTTGGCTCGCAAATGCTGGACATTATTTAACGAGTTTCATAAATTTAATAATAAAAATCATTACCGGTTTTGAGGTTCTTTTTATCACATAGTTTTATTTCAGTAGAAATTATTTAGATAGAAAGAAGAACGAATAATTTCGCTCATTCTGACAGAAGCTGTACCTTTCATTTGTTGTGCTAAAAGAATAAGCGTCCATCCAAATAAACAGAATATATTTGTCAACACCAAATGTCCAATGCATGTGATGTCACATTGTTTGATACGGTGCACAATAGCGGTTTGAGCTGACCTACACAACACAGTGCCAGTGTTTACGTTGAAATTCACATCAGAACTAAACATTACATTGTTGCGATATTTTTGTGAAAAGAAGATTACTGGATGCAGAGATACACATATTTACTATAATGTATTTGTGACCGGATATTTACAGTATTTGATCAGGAACATAGATTGTACAGAAGACGTAAACAAATCTCGTTTTGAGTCGGACTTGCATCACATATTTACCGCGTAAATATGCTGTGGTTGGATAAAGTTCTGTCAGTTGGGGAGACAGGTTTATGTCTACATTCTTCTCTGAACAAAGGTGAGTTCATTTACTTCAGTAAATTCACATTTAAACCAAGCTTGTATATAGGGTGGATTCCATGCTACAGATATGCCGCCCATCTATCCCCGCCCCCACCCTCGTTATCTAAGCAATAACGGTAGTTTTACTTGTTGCTATTGTTCTTGTCTTGGGGGTTTTGCCATTTTTCATGTTATGATATGTTGTACATAACATCACAAACCCCTGTGGGGGTAAATTGTCAATATTGAAACAGACGAAACCAATTTTGCCCAATTCTATTTCACGAGTCGAATCAAAAATGGCGGCCAAAAATGTTCAATGAAAACAAAAAAATCCAGAAGGCGGGGTTAGAAAAGCTTTTCCTCGATCACAGCCAATCAGTAAAGAGAATACTGCACAACAATTTCATGGGCTTATTTGGACCAATCAGAATCTCATAAAGTGATATGTTCACATGTATAATATCAAAAATATGAAAATGAACACACTGTAGGCAAAGTGTACCGACTATGCGATAAATATCGAATAAGACCTGGACATATTATTTATGGACATAATGATAAAGTTTTCTATTCAGATGCTTTAATATGTCATTCCGGCTGGTCCAGAAAGAATTTATTTAATGATATTTCAAAAGCAGCAAGGGAATTTGAATTACGTATCCTCAGGGGTAACGAATGCCATACAATAGGTGCTGATATAGTGAATGAGCTTTTGTAATGGTTGGTTTTCGGCCACCGAATCTGGAGATTGTTGTTAGTCGCCGATCGGAGATTACACTCAGTATTTGAAGATCTTAGTTCAATTAGGTTAGAGGTATAATCTGGAGAAAGATCGTTTATAAACGTGTATGTCATCATTCCTTTAAATTAAAGAATACGTTTTTGTATGGGTAACCATCGCAGACGTGAAAACAAAACATTCGAGGTTGTCGTAATAGAAGTTTCAATATTATTCGGGCTGCCCTTTTCTGGAGTTTTTCAGTCTGGACAGATTATAATTAGATGTGTTTCCCCATATGGTACAGCCGTAGTTTATCAGTGGCAGTATATATCCTGAAAAACAAATGTCAGGTGACTAGGGAGGCAGAAATCTCGACAGCAATTTTAACAGAACTATTCTTTTGACTACTACTGCACATAGGTGATCGATATGTGCATTCCATCTGATATGTTGATCAATGTAGATAGCAAGAAATGCTCAAAAGAAAATGGCAGCCCCCTCCTAAAAATTAGATGGTCAATACCTTATAATAGAAGAATTTGCTACGTATACGTTGATTGTTGCATAAGATATAATTTAAAAACTAAAGTGGGATAATTCATCATTCACTATAGTTGACACCCTGTAAAAGACCTTGTGCTAAAAATTAGAGTACTTGCCAACATTCCGACAAGATATTTATCAGATGGGAAGAGTAAACGTAAAACACACTTACTCAACAAATGAGAAAAATTTAATGGACCAATGAAATTACATAACATTCAAACATAAAAACAAGTGCTCTCTTGAAAATGATTATTTGCAGTCTTACAAAGGAGTACGTGTACTTAGCACAGTAACATAATACGCTAGTAAAAACGACCTAATTAATGACTTTTTTCCAGCCGAAATTTTGTCAAAAGTTGAATTTGCCCGAATATCTTTCACAACATCGCACTTGGACACCATGTGACATGTGTAAAACAAGCGATTTAAGATCCATAAATATAATTTTATTTGTAATATTCAAAATAAATTTTTGGCAATTGCAACTTTGTAAAAAAATTTGAATTATTTTGTCATGAACATGCTGTTAATACAGTTAAATTCATTACTTACAGACCGAAACAACTTAAGTATAGGTGCCGTGAAAAAGTACCGTGGTACGTACCACCGGATAAACATACCGCGGTAAACCGGTGTCCTGGAAATACCGCGCATCTCTATTGACTATATTTTCGTGACATACGAAGTGTTTGCAAACATCGGTAACAAAGGAAGCATTTGAACAAGGCCGTATGAACTATAAATTTAGAAAGGTAGTACCAGACATAGCTAATGCATTAAATAATGATAATGAAATTATACAGTTTGTGTTATATGGAAAACTAGTTTATAATATATTTAGACATTCAGATACTAACAGATCGTTGCCAACTCTAACATTGTGCTTTTCCTCTCTATTGGAGGCTGACCATTACACTTGCTAAAGCGTTCGAATGATAGAAAATGCTAACAAGGATTAAGAACTGGAAAAAAATTCTTAGGAACAAGTTAAAATACCTAAAGATTAATTATATATTCGATAAATTACAAATGAATCAATGAAATTCTTTTAATGATCACATAATTTGCGAACGAATCATCAATGTATCAGCCAATGTGGTTTTTACAGTGTTACGTGTAGGCTCGTACAAATGTAACAAAAAAAAGAGTGAAGTCAACAAGCTTTGTAAATTTTAACAAAATAATTTATTTCCCTAGAAAACAATGTAAAAATAGGAAATAGGACTTACAGTTTGTGAATATAATCCAAAAATTAATCCTAAAATTGAAAAATATAACTCCTATATCACTAAACAGTTCTAATTGAATCCAGGTTCGAACCTCGATGAAATTCCAATGTGGAGGCGATGACGTTAGATTAGGTCGTTGTACAGGTGGTAACAGATTCTCGATTGAATCACAGTTTATAATGTTTCCATGTAGAATTCCAGAATAAATTTCCACTGAATTTCTTTGTCCGGGAACGTTTTATAAAAAGTACACTTGTTTAGTTTTCTAGAGAATAAATTATTAAATTCCAAAAAATAGATGAACTTCAAAACAATTTGGCAACAATTATAGAAACACCTTGTTCCCTCAAGGTGTAAGAATACGACTGAATAAATTTAATACCAACTGACTGTTTTAAGTCTCGATTTTAGATCACGTGGTAGTTGACGTGATAGGCTACGTGATTTCTAACTTGAACAGCGCAATAAAAAAAATGACATTTAACAAGTAGCTAGAATAGCGCTATCTAAGAATCAGACTCCCTCACTGAAAATAAATTAAAAAAGAAAGGCTGTTTACAATTTAGCTAACACGTGGGCCGAAATGACGTTGGTAATAGCCAATCGTTTTAACTCGATGTTTACAAGATCTATGAACCAGGGTGAGCAAAAAATAGTGCTAATGTAATAATTTTTACGTTCTATTCAGGTCAAAACAGAGACTAAATTTACTGGGAAAATATCAAATCCAGTAAAAATTATCATTACAATAAAATGTAATGAAACAAAAATGAAATAAAAGAATTTAAAACTAACACACAAATAATTTAATTACATATAAGTAACACTTCCCCCATAAAGAAAAAGAAATATTTATATAATAAAGCTTTCTTTTTACCATATGTAAATTATATACGAGGTAAAACAAAATTACATAAGAAGAACTCTTATGAATTATATATGGTGTACATGAAATAATATTTCTATACACAGGAAAGTGCATCTGCAATTAAATTGTCCTTTCCCTTGATGTGCCTGATGTCAAGATTATATTCTTGCAAAAACAAACTCCACCTTAATAATCTTTGATTTTTATTTTTCATCTTGTCAATGAAAGTAAGGGGGCTGTGATCACTAAACACAACAACCGGAGAATAAGCTGAACTAAGGTAAACTTCAAAATGCTGTAATGCCAATATTAAAGCCAAACATTCCTTCTCGATTGTTGAGTAATTTCTTTGGTACTTATTTAATTTCTTAGAGAAATAGCACACTGGATGATCAACACCATTTCTATCTTCTTGAATCAATGCTGCTCCAACCCCAACATCACTCGCATCAACAGATAGTTTAAAAGATTGACTGAAATTTGGAGCTGTTAGAACTGGTGCACTTTTAAGTATGGCTTTTAACCTATCAAGAGCATCCTGACATTTTTCAGTCCAAAGAAACTTGTTTTTCTTCTTCAACAAGTTTGTCAGGGGTTCAGCAATATCAGAAAAATTGGAACAAAATTTCCGATAGTATCCAGCCATACCTAAAACTCGCATCAGCTGCTTTTTACTGACATGCACAGGGAAATCAGAGATAGCCTTGATCTTAACTAGGTTTAACTTGACCATGTCCCACAATATGTCCTAGAAAAGTTACACAAGCACGGCAGAACACACTTTTAGATAAACTGATTGTCAAATTTGCATCAGTGAGTCTGTCAAAGAATTTCCGAATCGTGGCTAGATGTTCCTTCCAGGTGTCGTTGTAGATGATGACATCATCGATGTAAGCATCACAATTATCTAGACAAGAGGTAATCATATTCATCAAGCGTTGAAAAGTACTTGGCGAACCCTTAATCACAAAAATGGCATAACTTTATATTGATAGAGTCCATCTGGAGTCACAAATGCCGAAATTTCCTTTGCTCTTTCCGTTAGTGGAATTTGCCAAAATCCT
>JAECUM010010422.1:0-65186 GCA_016617855.1 Megalonaias nervosa | reverse complement strand
TGTGTGTGTGTGTGTGTGTGTGTGTGTGTGAAGAATGCGTTATAATTCAAAATAGAGACCAATAACGTCACTTGATCATTTTATTGATGAACCCGGAGTTCAATGGATGTAATTGGTTTTATTATATGAACATTAGTTCTATTATACCTCCAAGATGTCCCAGTTACAACACGAACTGCAATCGTTGATACATCACAGCGATTTGCCAGAAACGGAAAAATCTCAACGGTACGGTCAACTGTTGCAACGACTGCAACTGTTTCACCAGAAAGATATAGACAAAACACCTCTACTAACTCTGAAAGATTTTAAGACCCTGAAGAAAAGTCCATCACTACTACCACCACCACCATAAGCCCCAACAGTCAAGACAGACGCAGAACCACCGATAAGTGAGGAAGAAGAGTTGCGAGAAGTCTTTCAAACGCCGTCAGCAGCTTGCATTCCTAGTAAGATTGCAGCGTCCTTGTTGACCTCTTCCCCTACACCCCAACGAGAAGATCTTAAGCTTGGGTTAAAATAGATGATATCCACCCCTCCTTCGACAGAAGTCAAAAAGAAAGAAGAGAAACCAGAAGTGAGAAAAGAAAAGAAGACAAAAGCCATCCCATTACCACGGTCTTCACCACCACTACCCTCGACATCTTCCGTGGCAGGGCCCCGAGTGACCGAGTGGTCGAAAGCGCTCACCGTTTCGGATCACTGCCATCTCACCTCTGTCTGCGTGGGTTCATGTCTCAGGCTCGGCTTACGTGGGTACGTGAAAAAACTTGCCAGTAGCTTCTCGTGGGTTGGTGGTTCTATCCGGGGTTTTCCAGGGTTCTTCCTCCACCAGTTATGCTGGCCTTCATGTATAGCCTACCTTGTGCTGAAAATGTATCGTGCTGGCAAAACCCAACTGAAGAGTGTTCGTTTATCTCAAGTGCAACTATGGTTACAAGAATAAGCCACGCACACCTTACACATACCCATTCGACCAAAAGTTTCCAGAAGTCGCACCCGAGTAGAGGGCATCTATCATCAATGGCAAGCCGATTCAGCCGATGTCTCTCATTTGGTCACCTACAATCGTGGCTACAAATATTTGTTTTGTGTCATCGACGACTTTTCCAAATTTTTCTGGGTCGTGCCATTAACTTCCAAATCAAGCACTAAGTTAGTGCGAGCCCTCAAACTGGTGTTGAAACAAAGTGGTCGTCACCTCTTCGATGGCAAACCGACAAAGGTACCGAATTTCTGAACCAAGCTTTCCAAAAAGAATTAAAGAAATGAAACGTTCATTTTTTCACCACCGAGACTCCAGAAACCAAAGCCAGCATCGTGGAACGTTTTCAACGCACCTTGACAATACACATGTGGAAATATTTTATGCATCAACACACTCTCAAGTACATCGACGTCTTCCCGTACCTAGTCCAAGCGTACAACCATTCTTACCATCGGAGCATCGGATGTGCCTTCAATAAGTGACTCCCGACAACGAGGTGACCGTCTTTGAGCGCCTGTTTGGTACGTCCCCGACTGTAGTTGTCCCCAAGAAAGGTAGAGTGTTGACGACGGGAGATTGGGTGCGAAATGGCAAAACCAAACGCACTTTCGACAAAGGTTACTTACCCAACTGGACCATCGGTTTGTTTCGTGTCACTGGACGAGTGCATAGCCATCTATAAATTGAAAGACATGAATGGAGAAGTTAAAAGGAACGTTTTACTTGCCCGAGTTACAACGCGTGACCAAAAAAGAAGACGAAGTGAACGACATGGAAAGCATTCTCGATCGAAGAACCCGAAAAGTTGGAAAACCACGTGTCAAAGAAGTCAAAGTACGTTGAAAAGGATATCCTCCCAGTTCTGATTCTTGGATTCTTGGATCGACGCTTCGCAAGTCATCGACTATAAAAGGAAGTGACCATCATGCCCTGCAACATAGCCTCAGCTACCACAGTGGCCACTCCTTCACCAAATTCTTCTGTGCAAAAGCAACCCTCATGGGTGTGGTGTGGAGAACGTGTGCCTAAAACGCAAATTGTCTTTTTTGCCAAATCTTTGTGGTGTATTGTGCCATCGGTGTTGCCATTGCCAATTTGAGTTTACAACAAGGAGACAATTGTGGACAATTTTACTGAGCAGTTGCATCGGTTACTTTCATCCCAATCCTTCCCTGAAATACGTTTCTAACGTTAACAACGGAAGACTTGTGCCCAGCGTCAATCATCCTCCCAAAAGTGATCACCCCAATAACGACAACAATCCTGTTTTGGACACTCGTCTAACCTCCAGTGACCCACAGACAGCAGAACTCTGGAATTATGAACAACCAATTTTACTTGACCTTACCCAGAGACAGTTCCATGGAGGTGTTTCCCCAAAACACCTTATGCTGTTTCTCGGCCAAATTACCTTAGGCCATCCAATTGGATGACGAAGCCCATTGGGAAGTGGCTTTGGCGGAAATTATTCACTCTGCACAAATCAAACCATCGTCGAAAGGCAAAACTTTTTTACGGTCGAAGTTCATGACAAGCAAGTGCAAAACCTCTTCGATGTCAATATAAAATATACTAATAAAACAAAGGACCCACAAACTCAAAAGTGGACCTATAACTTGATAACTCAACCAGGCTATTATTTTAGTGGTCAACATTTGGTGAACACGATTGCTGACATGTTCAAGGCAGTATTTGGCAAAGCCTTGGAGAGTGTCAGAAAATGTGTCACCATCGAGTACCATAAAGTGGCTAGTCGCTTGCTGATGAAATTTTCGGAGGCAAAGTGGTGTCCATTACATTTGTCTTTAATTATTTGACATTTTGGATGGGGATGTTCAGTTGAGAATGAATAAGATCAAGAATAAAGAATTACAAGTCATTTACGACAATAATACTTTTGGGCAGTATTTTAGTTTCCCGGTAGAACTGAGCAAGGATTCAGTTTGATTTTTGTGTACTCCAATGTGGTGGAGTACAACTTGGTGGGACACACGTCCGTGCCGTTACTGCGTGTCGTTTCTTTCAAAGTGGATTTTGCCACGAACGCTGACAAGGAAGGTGGAAACACCTATCATGTTCACCGCGAATTTGTACATCCTCACTATTTGCCCGTCAGTAAGTCATATTTCGACACTGTCAACATTACTATAAAAGGAGATTTGGGACAAAATATTCCATTCGCCAAAGGGAAAGTTACGGTGAAACTCCATTTTCGAAAACAATTCTCTAACGACTTGTTAGTCATGCATCCGGTGAACCGAGAAGTCGCTTACGTAAATTTACACCGTGTCAGGCAAAACCTGATACCGAAGCCTGATGAAATAGAGACTGTCAGGATGTTGAAAGTCGACGAAGACTTGATAGAAGAGCTCTTCAGAGATGAATTAAAGAAAGATCAAGAAGAGTGGATGGAGAAGTATAGACTTCAGAAGCAGCAGAGAGAACATCAGCAGTAACAACGGCGAGGACATGGTTTAGGAGATATGTTGAAATCGGCGTTTAGTTTGTTTTGAAACCGATGGTGACACGGGGATTGTACGCCTTGAAAGATGCTGCTTTGAAGGAAGGCTAAGAATTTCTCCAAAATGTCATCATCGACAAACATAACCCCAGAGTAGCCTTCTTGAGAGCAGGCAATAATGTCTTGCTTCAAACAGGCAAAGATATTTTGGGCCGACGAGAAACTCCTATTAATGCCCTGGAAACTGTCGAGTCGGACATTCCTAATTCCCTGACGCCACAGGAAGGACAAGGCAAAAAGAGACGACGATGAAGACACCCCTTCAGAGGACTTCACACCCCCAGAGCTAGAAAGGCTAAAAAAAGAAGAACCGTCCGAGACTTAGACTTTTTTGATTATTAAATTGAATCCCCAATAACTTACCCAGAGTTCCTAGATAAAAACAACAACAATTTTAATGCAACATATAGGAACATCATTAACTATTTAAATGAAACCGGACTTAAAAGAAAAATCTAACACCCCATTAAATATCCTGTAAGGCAAACAACTCTTCCAGACCACTAATCGTATAGTGCGGGTGGCAAACCGCTGGACGGGGCCTTTGATATGTCATCAGGGACCTGAGTATTCAGCAAAGACACTTGTCCTTTTACAAATCAGAGCCATATGCATAAATACGTTACTCAATAAAAACGGCTCAAACATGGGATGGACGTCATTGATATGTCGACCAGGGACCTGATTCATCAAAGACGTCTGTCCCTTCCTAAACTCTGGATAGGTGTCTTTGATATGTCAATAGGGACCTGATTATTCAGCATAGACACCTGTCCACCCCGAAATCAAGCCACACGCATAAAATACGCTTATCATGAAAACGGCTCAAAACATCGGATAGAGTCCTTGATATGTCGAATATGGACCTGACTATTCAGCAAAGACGTCAGTCCCCTACAATAAATAAATAGCCGTAAGCCAGGCCCACCACCTAAATCAAACTCTTATTAATATTTTTTATATAAAGAAAATTAAAAATAATTAATTTAAAAAAATAATCTTCTTATATACCTCTATCACCCCCCTCTTCCTTGCGTCTAACTAACCCACTTATGCCACTTACATTCAACCAAAAGAGGACAGTCACCCCAATAGAATTAGAGAGTCCGAACATTGGGACCATCAGGGCCGCCTCACAAGGCTTTCACATAATCAGATTAGGGAAGTACAATAGGGTCCCAAATAGACAATATAAGGTGGTCAAAAGCCCAATGACCATCAGGTCCCGCTGCACAAGGCGGCAAAATCTACTCTAAGCCAAGTGATTGGTCCCAAATAACCAAAGGTCAAACAACCAGCGACCGATTGGCCTATAACAGCAAGTACAATCAGTAAGACCCCAAAACTATTTCATATAAGGTGGTCTAAGCCCAGGACCATCAGGGCCAGTCACACAAGGTGACAAATACTGGTATCCAACTGACTGTCATCCAAGGTTCTCTAACTAACACATAACTCCTTATCTTAATAAAAACAGCACAGAGTATCAAAATTCCTAGTCTGTGCAGGAAGACTAATTTTAGATCAATACCCTGGAAACAACGGACACCACCCTGCGGCTCGGCGCCTCCCTTCCTGGTCTATGCCACCCTTTTCCTCGACAGGACACTAATTAGCGTGCAATGCGCGCACCAATAACAAACTCGCTAACAACCAAAACGTGAGTGAATGATGGTACTACTCCCACTCACCCTATGCTAGAGCTAGACTGTAAAACATGCGTATGTGCTGGGACTATCCCCACTCAGGTAAGCCTAACATTCAGGTAGCTTAGAACTTATTGTTCTGCTGCCTGGCGGCAAAATTAACAACACTCTTTGAGTACATTAAAGCCTTGGGAATGTGGCACAATTTCATTCCTCAAGGAAAATTAACAACTGGCACATGCACATATGTGCGCACGCCAGTATAATTTAAACAAGTAAGTAAGTAAGTCGGGCTACCCATCGTTGATTCGTCAGCTACGAAGAATGAGTAGAATCAGTAAGCTTCTGGAACTTCATATGCACCTGGAGTAAGCCAGGCGCTTAATTGACGAGCTGGCTATGGAGGCGATACAGGAGGAAGCCAGGATTGAGGAAAAGGAGAAGAGGAAAAAGAAAAAGGAGAAGGAAGAAAGGATCCTGACTCATCTCATGCTTAGGCCTTTGTGTGAGGTAAAGCCTAAGGTGAGGACACCTGAACAGCCAGTACCAGCACCACAACCACAACAACGACCTCAGCCACAACCAGTGTCAGTACCAGTACCAAGAGCCGCTGTCCCCCAGATGGAAAACTGGGAAGAAGAACTGGAGAGAGATCATGGGCAGGAGATAAAGAGACATCATCATCATCATCGCCGCGTGTGGAAAAAAAGAAGACAGAGGGAAGTCTTCACTATCCCACAAAGTGAGAACTTTGATGAATAGTCCAATCAACCTCCCTCTGTGCTCCCAAGAACAAATATAAACTGCGAGCAGGACTGGAGCCGCCGTTGTGTCTGTGGTGCCAGGCCTGGTAGGTGCCATCATTAACTGGGTGAATTTGAAATTCGAGAAAAAACAGCCCTTCTCATGGCTAACCAAATCTCTAGAAAAGAGACATTATTGAAGTTGCCAATTTGTGAAAATGCGGAGTAGGATGACGATAAACACTAACTGCTTTACTGATATGTGTGTATGTGTTCGCGTACGTTTGTTTGTGTGTGTGTTTGTATGCGTTCGCGTACGTGTGCTTGTGTGTTTGTTTTTTACCTTAACAAAAAACCTTTTCCTTACATTATCTGGATAGTATATAATGGGCTATTTTCTTCCCTTCTGTGTTGATAGTACATAATATGTGAAGTTATTGTAAGGGATGTTTTTCTTCACGTCCGTGCTTCAAGTATATAAATCATAGCGGTCGTCAGTCTGGACATTCATTCACATTCATTCATTCATTCATTCCCTCAGTGGACGTCAAGGGAACAACACTGGAGCGCAGAATAGGAGGGAGCAGTGCTGAACCAGTACTTCCGATTGGGTGGAGTAGGGAGCGGAGCACATGGGCCAAGACTATCTAACAAAATAGCAGAATAAAAAGCGTGGCCCCTGTATATGCAGTACGCCCGCGGTGACTCAGCTACCAACCCATCGAGACTATGGCTCACCAACCGACCCATGACTTTGAAACGTCAAAACTTGCTCGTCTGGCGCATATTAGTACAGTATAAATGCTGATAACGGAAAGCCAACATGACTGGACAGGAATGGCGGCCTTCGTCTGCGGTGATTAGGGTGGACCACGGATGGAAACTAGCCAGCCTGAAGACCAGTGGAGTCCATAACTGGAGAAGCCTTGACGTCCTTGAAAAGACCGAGCAACACAATAATATTGCCTGGGTGAATGTGGTCTGATTTTATTTTGGTTCGAAAACCTTTTTAATAAATCTCTATGTTGAATTCCGAATTTGACCCTTTGGTTCCTCCAACAAAAATTAGATGTTTGTTTATTATGCTTGATGCAAAATGTATGAGTCGCTTTGACTTAGCTGATTGGCATATTATAGACAATTTTATGTACATTTTGTACACTAAATTCTAACTTTGAAATACATTAACAACGACATTTTGAAACTTATTTTATTTGGTTAATTGCACAGGTGGCTTACACATTATTGGCTTTAGGTTTTGTTCATTAGTACAACTGGACTGAATTAGACACGTAAGTACGGTTTGGCGTTTTGGGACGTGCACGACATCGATTGCTGCGGCGTTTCGCCCCTCGCTGGGTCCCTCTCCTCCTTTTCCTTTGCCAGACTAAATTTAGAAGTGCGACATCGCACATAAACACCGGGTTGAAGTGGCACCATTCCTACAACCCCGACCAATTAAAAATCTCGACGCTCGAGAATTAACCAGTCGCGAAAGTTCAAAGTTAGCGTATGCGACTTTAATCCTTTCAGTCAGTCAGTCAGTCAGTCTGGCTACCCCAGCGTTGACTAGTCAAAACATTTGAAGATGAATTTGTTCAACGAATTAAAAAACAGTTGGTATTGGATGAAGAAAGCAGCCTATGTGGTGGAAAGGCTTGTAGATGAATGGTGGTATCAAGGTAGCCTAGACTTTGTGAGAAGTCAAGTGACCAGTCTGAAAGTAGCTAGAGAAGTGGTTAAAGCCATGATAGAGGAGGAAGTGGAGAAGTTAAGGGGCTTTATTAAGCCTAAGTATGTTAGAGTGGGAACATTGAAGCAGGCGGTTAAGGGTGTGATTAAAGTGAGGTAACTTTTAGAACAAATAGTGAATTTAATAGAGTGCACTTTTGTGAAGTGGGGATTAGAAAAATTAAAGAAAGCTGACGAAATGGTTAGAAAGGTGCTGGAAGAGGAGGTGAAGAAGATAAAATATACCTGAGCTAAGGAGAGAAAAGAAAAAGAAAACAGAAAAAAGAGGACTTTTCGAGACTGAATCAAAACTGGATGAAGGTACAGGAAAAGTTTAGATCCATCGGACATCCTGACTGGATACCAGAGAATGAAAAGAAGAAGAATAAAAGAATAATAGAGAAAGTGAGGAGATGGTGGAAGAAGTGGAGAAAATAGAAGAATAACACAAATGCCCTTTTCAGGGCCACTCCAATGCCTCGAAAAGATTTACTCATTTTGCCATATATGTGTGTCTTTGTTTTGTGATTGTGTCTTTGTTTCTTTGTTTGTTTGTTTACCGCCCGCCAAGCGTTATTATTCGTATAGTTTACGAACTAGCTGAACTTACCCGCTACCCACCTTCCTTTCCCCGCCACCAACCACCCGCTACACGCCACCCGCTACCCGCTGAACTATCTGAACTTACCCGCTACCCGCTACCTGCTACACTCAACTTGCTACCCACTGAACTAGCTGAACTTACCCGACGCCTGCTACCCGCCACCCGCTACCAGCTTGCCGCCACCCGCTATAAATCTGTCCCTACAAATCTTGTCCCTATATCGTCCCAGGGGATCTTGTAATGCTAATTCCCATTGTCCCTATAAAGCTTGCCCCTATATCGTCCCAGTGTGTGTTTCCCTTTATGGCCCATTCCCCATATCGTCCCCATTAACTACTGATGTGAATATGCCTTGAAGCGATTGACGTGCTGTCACCGGAAACCATCGTATGACTTCTCTGAGACTGGTTTCTAACACATGAATACGTATTTGTGGATTTTTTTCGCTAATGATGCCGTACAAGGCACGAATCAATTTGATGGAAAGATGAGATTGAAGGAACGTCACGTTGACGATGTGTGAGACAGACCCAGATCTTAATAAACCTTTTTTTTGTTGTTGTTCTTAAGTGTACAGGCCCTCCGTGTTGGCACCAGTGGTGAAACAGATGGGTACGAAATCGCAAATAATCGGGGGTGGTGGGTTTTAAATCCACGAGTAAATAGGCGTGTGGGGTTTGAGTGGCATTGTGGTATGCATGAGTCAGCCAAGGAGTTCTAACTGTTTGGCTAACCCTTGCACTTGCGATTTATCTCAAGGGCTTTTAAACAAGACCACATAACGAGCATTGAGACTGATGGTGCGATAGGTTTTATTTTGTTGAAACAAATTTTGGTTGATGTAAATGTCACTGGCATTACGAAGATGCCCTTTGCGCGTAAACCACAGTTTAATTTCTTCTTCGTCTTCTCCTAACATGTCGTCGATGATGACCAGATGGGTTTGTCTGGAACCAGACACGATCCCGTCGTCTTCGCCGGGAATGCCTTCAACAAACACGATGGAATCGCCTTGACTTTCTCGCAGGAGACTGAACGCCGATTGCCACTCTTTGTAACACCACACGATACGTTGAGGTGGACGATCGATCATATGATTTTTGT
This sequence comes from Megalonaias nervosa, assembly GCA_016617855.1. Taxonomy (NCBI): domain Eukaryota; kingdom Metazoa; phylum Mollusca; class Bivalvia; order Unionida; family Unionidae; genus Megalonaias; species Megalonaias nervosa. Next base: position 55,849 of record JAECUM010010422.1, on the reverse strand, counting down.
GTTCGATTCGGTCTTGCCTGAACCGCTGGGTCCAGCACTTAACATGTTGAAAGGATGGCGAAGATAAAGGCCTCCTAACTATCACGATCTAAGTTTTCGTCGATGACTTTGAAAGTGGAGAAAGAGGTAGCAGAGACAGCAGAGGTAGCCATAGTGACGGGGATGTCACTTTTGGAACGAAACCAGGCAAGACAAGAGTTTTTATACTTTTTCAGGACATGCTTATTTGAAAAGTTTTAAAATTGAACACGAAAGACAAAAATACATAAATGCTAAATGGTTAAGTATATGGATAAAATATACATCAAAACGATCAAAGTGGAATAGAAACAAGTCACTGTACAACATGTTTGGTGACAAAGGTGTGGTGTCCTGGGGACACTAGACAATGTTTTTAGAGTCTCTTCACTTGCCAGTCTCACAGGTGTCCTCCCGGACTGGTTTTTCGGGGATGTCTATGTCAATGTCGGTCCTTTCCTGAATGGAGTGGTTTTCCTCGGTGTCGGGTTCTTCTTCTGACACTGTGGTTAATACAGCTTTAAAAGTTACCTTTCCACTTGACTTTGGAAGTCATGATTACAAATCTTTGGTATAGTCAACCACTATTTCAAGCCTCGAAACCAAAACTTTTCCAGACACGTCCAGGGTGTAAGTCACAAGCTACACACACATTTTGGTACACATCTTCAGTGACTAAATGTTGATGAATCTTTTTTCCCCGTAGAGTCAGAGAAGTGTCGAGATGAAAGCGCTTTAAACAGAATGAGTCTCTTGTGTATATTTAAAGGCACCACTTTCATGTTTTTGGTGGTAGGTACTGTTCGTAAAGACTCCACAAGGAATCCGCTGGTAAAACAAATCCCAGATAGGAAGTAACTAAGACACACACCACACTGCGACCCCAATTTAGTGGACACGGTTCTCTTAATAAGCGTTGGTAATCCTCCACATTCTACATACTGTTATTGACTTCCTTCCACGGTATTTGTTGTATCACAACTGATAAAGGCCTTGGCATGGTAGTATGTTTTTATACTCTCTTTTGTTGAAGGTGATAAATGTACTTTTTGAAAAGAAACGGTTTTATTTCAGTACCGTACCATAATTGTTTAGTCACTAACACACATACCACACGTCGCACAGAAGTTTCCTCTTGAACAAGGATTTGTTCGTGTAAAAGATTTTGGTAATACTCTTCCGTTTGAATTCAGTGTACTATAGTCACCTTTTATGTAGAATGACTGGCATCCAAAACGTTATAAATTTCACTTGATTCATCAAAGTCTGACCATTGGAACATTCTGGAATGAATTAATCATCTGATTCCATTCAGGTACCAGTGGTTCCAACATCGGTGACATAAAGGATGCAATTGTTCTTTGCGTTTGACTTGAATATTGACAAACTCTCGGTAAATGCGTTCTCCCAACTCAACAGGTAAACCACGAAAGTACTCTTGTAAAATATCCATCAAGAGATTACTGAGGTCGTCCCACTAAAGGTAGGTAGTAACAGTGCGGAAACCATCGGGTATGTTCCAGGTAAGCTGAATCTTTCCACTCCCACTCGTGTAGTGACACACCGCAACTGAAGTACTTGACTTTGTCACCTTCGCGCAAGTAGATAACTTCGGCTCTGGCTAATTCTTCGGGGGTAAGTCCTCCCAGATTTTTAGGCCACTTTCCTTGGAAGGTTTGGAATTGACTTTCAAAAAAGTCTCAGTATTCAGACAAATGCACAGGAAACGAATATTCTTCTTTCACATGCTCATTTCGATGAGGGTACGGTGAAACCCGCAGTAGTTTGCTCAGTTTTGGATGACATCCGTAGGGTGGTAGCCGAATGGTTTCACGTTGAGGATGACATTGACAATAAAAGACAGTAAAGAGTTTACGATAACGGATGGCATCACTTTCGCATCCTTCAGGTTTAACACGCACAGAATCACTTTCCATGGTAGTTGTAGTAGTAGTAATAGTGGTAATAGTAGTAGTAGTCATACCAAAGTTCCCATGAAGTCCTACTGAATCACTGCGGTCACAGCGTACGGAATCCCTGTAATTGCAAGGCACATCATCGAATTTCACTTGAGAATCGCCGAACTTGAATTGTGTCTGTTGAAAAGGATTCATCTTTCCCGCTTGGCAATTGTAGTCACAATGAACTATCGGTCTTGGACGTTTTTCCTGTTTATATACTGACCAATATCGATGTTTTCGTAAGGTAAAGTGAAGTGATTAGGAAGTCGTACTCGCTTCTGGTACACAATTTGATACAGTTTTTCCAAAGGTCGAATGACGATTTGGTGTGTGGATAAACATTCGTAAGTGGTCACTTTAAAATGTTGATCCTCTCCAGATTGCAAAGCTTTTTTCAATACCCCAAAGTTCACCACTTGACTGGTGCGGTAACTGAGTGTCAATCCTTTCACTTTACACTCGGTGTGCACTTCTCCTTGTGGGTCCCGGTATTCGTAGCCGTCATTTTTGGGACCGCCACTAGCAAAATTCAGAATCTTGTCGTCGGGGTGCGCGTCCGTCCAAGCTCCTAAACGGTCTTCTTTGATGTCAGGGCGACGGTGACCAAGGTGATCGATGTAGATGCAAATGTCCGTGTCAAAATATATCACACGATCTCCTAACAGTACATAAAGCTTCGTACAATTTTAAAAGAGCATTGGCTGTCACGTAAGCTGCAATAATGACATTTCCAAATTCGTCGGCCTGTACAAACTCCAGTTCTTTTTCGTAACTGACTAGGATCAAGGCATAACGAAAGATGTCCACGTGTTTCATATATTTGGTTTTGTAGTGAATCATCTGGAAGTAGTTGGAAGGTTCTGTTAAATATTCCGTCTTGAGTAAGCACGGCCGTTGTGCCATTTAGCCCCACAAGTAATTTAACATCACTTTGGCAAACGATCGTCGATCTTCGTTTGTTTCGATGTGATCCAAAGTGATGCCTTCCTGCTCAAAGTATTTCACTTTGGATTTCTTTTTGTCTTCGGAAGTTTGACACCAGGAAGGATAGCCACTGTCTTCTTGTTTCAGATTCAAAAAGGCATCCACGTAGTCTGCGAAAATGCCTTTCTGAGTCTCGTCACCATTGTGGTACTGTTCTGTCTTGAGCAAGTGGTAAATTTCGTACACTTTTAACAATTGGTATCCCAGCTCCAGAGCTTTGAACAATTCCACGCTGACCCACGTTCCTGTCAAGTCGCGTTCTTCCTGGGTGTGCTGACAAGGTTGGTCTTGGTTGCACGTTTCGGCACAAGCACGACACAAGGGAAACATCAGTTTTCCCTGGCAATAGCAAGGTAAAACGAGATGGTACAAGTCCGTGGAGGCAAGACTTTGCACTTAATCAGTCCTTCGTATAGCCGAATTTTGTCCACCTCGATGTGTTCCGTCAGCAATTGTGGATGCCCTGCGGGAAAGTGACGATATTTACACACTTAAGGATACAGCGAACACATGTCCAAGCATTTGATTTCTTCTCCTTTCTCATCGTCGGCGTGGTACAGCAAACAAGCAAAATTCGTCCGTCCTCAATACAAACTGTCCCTTGGGTTCAGAGGGTCCACCAGCTTGTAAATTTCTAGGATGCGCTTATATTCGGGATCGAGTTTCAAACGGAGATCGTACTAGTGTTCCCACATTTCCACCACTTGGTATCCTTGCTGTTCTAACTTTAAGCGTCGTTGACACGTGGCCTCGTACAAGTCTTCCATGGTGCGTTGTGAAACTGTTTTTGGGTGTACCGTTGAGGGTAACAGATCGGACATCCGTGAAACAAGCAAAGTTAAGCTTGTACACGATCTTGGGGATTTCTAAATCCCAGCCATCCACTGAATAATTTCCAATGGTCTTTTCACCTCCTACATTTCGGACGTGTTGGATCCATTTGTCTTCTTTGTCACACAAGGAATATAGCCAGCGTAGAGCTTTGACCAAGTATTGACGTTTGACAAAATTGGTCGTTTGAGGGCGTATGACAGCTAGGGTCTTATCCGGCATGAATCATTTGCGATACACTAAGGAACATGCTTTGGCAATGGTGATTGCTTTTTTCAAAGGATCGATCCCTCCTTGCTTCATGGACAGTTCTCTTAATTTTCCACAACATGGTCATAAAATGTCCACGTCCAATCGACAATCCTTTAACATTTCTTCCTGAAAGTCGAAGAGGTCCGAGGCGTGAGTGTGGTACCAAGCGTAGAAAGCTTCTCGTTGTTCGGTGCGTATATTGTCGGGGTCGTAGTAGTGAGCATCAGGCAAATGGGGTAGAACGGTTTGTTGATTGGCATCGGTATTGAAAAAGTGCAGAAAATAACCTTTGGCCATTTCTGTCATTCCAAACGTTTTAGGCATTTGACTCAATGGTATGGCTAAGTAATCCATCAAATCTTTAAACTGCACTTGTCCCACTTGCATGGAAATGGCTTAGCTCCGTTCAAAGTCACTTTAGGACGTTCGGCACTTTGTTCCATATAGTATTTGATAAGAAACTGTCCATTCTATCCCGAGAAATTGTAAGCCATCAACGTGGAATAGCGGCGGCAATCTCCGTAACGGTCGATATCCTCTTCACTCCACGTTTTGTCGATAAGGTCTGTGATCCATTGGCAAAATCGGTCAGCGTATTAGGTCCCCGAGAGATATTTTCACGTCATCCAGGAATCTTGCTACAGTGAGGGCAATGACAGAAGATCGGTTCTTGGATGCACTTCACGAATGCTCGATGAGCCACGCAGAAATTAGGTATGTTAATGACAGTCTCCTGCATGCACTCGAAATCAAAAAAAAAAAAATGAAATTGCCTTTCTTCTTCTGGTCATTTTGCTCATTCTCCTGTTGGGGTTGGTATTTTTGAATGTAGCATTCATGTTCCAAGTCCACGATTTGGTGACAAATGTGACATCGTTTCTTTCCTGAACATACGTGGGCCTTGGCATTATTGCTACGTATAGCTTGACCACAAGTAGGGCATAATCTCAGGAGCTGACAAGCACTTTTCTTCTGTGAACCTTGGGTCTTCAGATGTTGTTGGTAACACGTAGGGCTAGCAAAAGTGCGCTGACTAGCCGGGCAATGCACTCGTTGTTGTCTTTCGTCAAGATAGGTTTAGAGGCCAAACATCCCTCTCATTTCGATCCACAGTACTTGGGTTGCTCTCGATTGTTATACTCATATTCACATTTTTCACAATAATAACTGTATCCCAGCAATCTGGTGAAAGCGGTAATGGCATCGAAATCTTCATCCTGAAGATAGACGTGAATGTATTTTCCATCTTTGAAATTTTTGCCTCAGATTTCAATTTTTTTTACTTTTAATGTGTAGCGTGGAGCTAAGACGTCATGCAATTTATGCATTTTAGGTACGCCACAGGATGTGTCTTTAGATAATCCCGCTTGCTGTAACAGGAGTACTGCTTCTCCTCGTTGTTTGGCTCGGTTCGATTTTCGAACGTTGTTCCAGGCTCTTTTTCATTCTGCCGTGTCTTGTTTGACAGTACACGGGCACGGGCTAAACACATCTTGTCTTGAAGGTTGCTAATTCGGACGAGACTCTGTTTGGTTCTTCGAAGGTGGTCCACCAATATCACTTTTTTGCGTTGTCCGATCCCTTTGGGAAGAGAAACATGGGCCATGTACAGTGTCGCTTTTCCATCAGTGATGTGAAACTTGTCGTTGGACTGCTGCACGTGCTGAACCTTGTCGATGAACTTGGAAGTCGTCAATTTTGATGGCCTGCTAAACTCGATCCAAACGGGGGACTAAAGACTGTCGTGATAAATGGGAAGTGTCAAACCATCGTCTTCGTTAGCTCGACATTGACGTTACAGTATGGTTAACAAAAATCCCACAAATCGGTGATGAACCCCTCTGCTTTCTCCAGCGGTACGTTTGACTTGAAATCTTTAAATTTCACCGTATATGTGTAGGCTGTGGTTCTAAATTTTCTAGAGGAGCGTTATCCGTCTCTCGAATGTGGTAGTAGTTTTCAGGGGGTACAGGTGGTGGACTTTGGTTTGACGTTGACTCTCTGGGTCTGGATTCTGGCTCACTCATGTCATCTTTAAAATCGCTGGCATGGATTTGAGCCAACACTTCAGCTACTGTGTGAAGCGATAGGTCACGTTTCTGCCTCTTACTTTCTTCTCCTTTCTTCACGAAATGGTGTGATCGTTTCATCTTGATTGCAAAATGTAAAATGACTACATTTTAAACGTCATGGTCTCCTTTATATAAATGTAAGGTCAGTGTCTTCCTTCAGAGCATTCAATTCACTCTCAATCCTACCAAACAGATAGAGGATCCCACATAGATCAAACTTCTGATCAGAGCTTTGCGGGGTGTCATACAAAGATTTTCTTCAGAGAAGTCGACGGACTGCTCCCCCTCCTTTCGAGATAAATGTCAAAATACTTGGTATATGACAGAAGAAAGGGCACTGGTCTTCTGAATGTCCACAACGTCAAAGTAAGACAAGCGTCAAAAGAGACAAATGTCAAGATACCTGTTATCATTGTCAAGAAAAAGGACCTTGGTCTTCAGACTGCCCTAAGAAAGGAGAAACAATAGGAGCAGGAGGAAGAGAGAGGTTCCGAACAGGAAGAAGAGGTACCCTCCTAAAAGGAAGTTCCCAGACACGTACAGAAAGAAGAGAAAAGAAGAGAAGAAATTGAGGAAGAAGAGGAAAAGCATGTGACAGAGAAGAGATTCAAAACAAGGAGAGAGTGAAAAGAAAAGAAGTCTATGAACTTTTTAAAGTGATGTGTTGTGCATTTGGATTGTAATTTGTACCAGAATATACCAGAAAGAAAAATGTAAGTGTTTCATAGTTCTGATTTTTTATAATAAGAACATACACTCAAGCATTCACACACGTTTATCATGGGGAAAAAAGAATTTTAGTTTTATTTGATTGTAGTCTCTTTTTGGAGAGAGGTGGGCGGCCCTGAAAAGGATTGTTGAGTATTTGCTTTGTTGTCTTTTTTATAAAAAAAAAACAAACCCTGGAACAGGAGGTAATGATCTTTAACTGCCTTATCCCTTTGTCATGGCCAAGACCTACTTCTGGACCTGCTAGAAATCACTAGTGTTGGTATCTCAGGCGTAGTGGGGGTGTTAATGGGGTTGGAATGTTTGGCCCGGGAAGGTCTTTTTCTCTTGTGTCGTATTAAGGACGTCTGATACATTTCTTTCAGACTCCTTAACTCTACCAAAATGTCTAAGAGTACCGCCACCGTTTGACTTTCAGTGACCTCCTTCTCTCCTAGACCTTGTTTGTTCTCTTCTTCTTCTTCTTCTTCTTCTTCTTCTTCTTCTTCCTGTGGTTTTCGTCTTGCCTAATCTTCTTACTTTTGCTGTTGAATCACAAAGGCTTGCTGTTCTTCTTTCTGCTGCTGCAAAAATTTCTCCAGTTCTTCTTTCTGACTCTGTTTATAATCCTCGACGTACGGTAAGGAAGGAGAAAGCGGAGGAAGTACTGGTACCGGAACAAATTCTTGTGGAGAGAGAAAATCCGCTAAATCCCAATTAAAATCGTTCTCTACTCGAAGTAGGATTGTGGTTGTTTTAGTAGCCGCTACTATACCGTCACTTCTTGTCTCCACAGCCGGTGCACCCCAATTCATGGTCTTCTTAGTTTCCGTCATGTTCTAACTCTGTCGCATTGATTCACTGCGCACAGAGGCTAGAGCACCTATATAAGGAATGTGACGTCACATGTAGCTCTCTTAGGATTGGAAGACAAACTCGGCACTGTAACTGAATTTTGTAACGCGTGTTAGGATTGGTGAAAGAACTCTATCCGTTTCGATCCGCTCTTCCATTATATATAACCTCGGTTCACTTAATTCCATTCACCTGTTCTCGTCACAAGATGTGAACTAACGTAGAATCGTCTACCCTCCTAACATCGAAGCTGATCAACCCGGTCTATCTCATGTATGTCATGGGTAATCACCAAGATCACCGAGACGGCCCTTTGGAAACGAAGGATCTATGTGGAGAGACAAGGCTGTCTGAAGAGAATCTTAATCTACAGTCCAGAGGTCAGACGAAGCTTGAGGAAGAGAAGAAGATCCGTGCGATACTCTACGTTAACTGAATGGTGTTAACAAAAAATACCATAGGCCCTTTTCAGCGCCACTCCATTGCCTCGAAAAGATATCTGTTCTCTCTTGCCTAAAAAAATTTTTAGTCAGTTTTTTTGTGTAATAGATTTATGTCGATAAATCTATATCTGTCTATGTCTCTATGTCTCTAACCCTGTCTCTAACCACGTCTCTATGTCTATGTCTCTATGTATATTTCTCTATTGTCCCTAGAGTAACGCGTATTCAGGTCAGCTACTTGCAACACTGTTCCGCCCGACTGAGGTCAGCCACTTGCAACATTGTTGCCATTATTTCCCCAGTGTCCAGTACCGTGACGTCGCCCATGTTAAAATGCCTTTTGTCCCTATACTGCCATGACTCTGTCTGTAATGCTAATTCCCATTGTCCCTCTAAATCGTATCCCTATAAGTCCGCGGCACTTTTTAACATAGAAGTCCCATAGTCCCTATTTCGCTCCCTCCACTACAAGTGTGCTCTACTTGCCAGCTATAATTATATTGATTAAACTGCATGTCCCTCGCTTCTCTCTCTTGGTGCATTTTAGCTTCCCTTTCATCTTTTTCCATTTGAATTTCTCTCTCTCTCTCTCTCTCTCTCTCTCTCTCTCTCTCTCTCTCTCTCTCTCTCTCTCTCTCTTATCTTTGTTTATTTGCATTTGCATTTCTCTTTCATCTTCTTCCATTTGCATTTTTATTTGCATATTTCTTGCACCTTTTGTTATTTGCATATCTTTTCTTCCTTCCCTCTTCTATTTTCATTTGCATTACGCCTTGCTGAAACTGAAGCTTTGTTATCTTTCATCTGTTTTTTAAGCTGCAATTCACTTAATTTCCTACCCAAACCAGACATAGACTTCCTTATCAAAACAAAGCATTTCTATCAATAATACCCTTTTCACCGAATAATGAATCAAAATATTATTTCGTTAAAGAAGCCTTTGGCTCAGAAAAACCATACCGTTTGGCAAGCTCAAGCAACTCGTCCTTTTTTAAGGGATCGAACCTTCCCGAGTAGGATCTGAATCAAAGTCCTCTACTTTAGATGTCATGGTTGTTGGTTTCGCTATAAATCTCCCAAATATGTGAAATTAAAACACAAAGGACTAAGAACATTTCAAACCAAAGTCAAATTTAACCTTCAAAAACAATTATTATTTCTCGGAAATATTCTAAAATAATTCAAAATGCGGAGGAGCACCACAATTTCTCTGTCAAAACTCTATGATCTTAAAATAGAAACATGAAATAGAGAAAACCAACAACTTTTATAAAACTGTATTTATTATTTATTTCCTTAAAGCACAAAGTGAAAAAGTAAATAAAACTTTCAGTATGGTGAATTAAATCCTAAAGTCTTAAATGTTCTATCAATAACACACGTTCGAGTAATCCGAATGAGTTCCAAAGGTATTCTGAGTGAACCTGAGACGGAAAGAGTGCTAAGAGGGTTTACATACATACATACATACATACATACATACATACTGACAGACAGAGAGAAAATGGACAGAATAAAAATAGACTAATAAACATGTGGATAGATTTATAGTCAAGTAGATGGATTTTTGTTGGTGAGGTAGAGGAATCAAAATCCAAATTGAATAATAAGGTATTTTATGATGTCGAATGCTTCTGAGTATAGTGTATACAAGGTAGACCACATATTGAAATGTGTATAAATAAAGAAAATACTTGGCTTGACAGCTAATATTATTTTACATACTTTACCACCAACATCAATTAGTTTTGGACCATATATATATATATATATATATATATATATATATATATATATATATATATATATATATATATATATATATATATATATATATTGTAATAAATTTTGGAGATGCGCATTTGGTTATAGCGCCCCGTTTAAGGAATTCTTAGATTTGTGTGATTTTACTTGTTTGATTATTGGAATTCGGTGCAATGGAAATATTCCGTAGCCCGAAATAATTAGCCAATTATTAGGAGCAAACGTCACGGAGAGAAAGTGTTAGTGAGTTTCCATGATGCCATGGTCAGTGAGTAGCGAATTAGACCCAAACCGCATGACTGTCCCTGTCATAATGTAGTCCTTAATAAAATCTAGTAGTGTACCTTGGTGTTGTGACTGCAGTGGCAGTATTTACGGTAGGAAACCGGTAAATTACACAATGGAATAAAATGAGAAGGGACTCTGCAGATACCGTTTATGTCGCCATGGTGGCAAATGTGATGTAGTTGTATTGGCGTAATGTGCCTTGGAACTATGGACTGACTGGCCTAAGGTGGCGTAGTTAAAACAGTTCCCTGTGGTAGGGGATATTTGTAGAGTTTCTACGGCGTGAACTGCTGACGGTACGGAAAGTTGATGAAGGGAAACTATGCAAACGTGCGGTTGATAGATATTTGGCAAGTTGGGAAATCTGTGGTTTTACATTGATTAGAGTAAAATTTATGTATAGAATGGACACGTCGGGCTTTCTAACTTACAACTGAAGTTGTATAGAAGTCTTTGGAAATTTAGGGTAAACTTATGGTTTCTAGCGGGAATCGCGCCACGGTTTGACACCGCTCGGTCAAGCAAAGACCACTGGCTTGTAAATATATATATATATTCAATGAGTAAAAGCTATTCTTACTTTTAATGGTTGTTTAAACATTCTGCTTTTGAATAATGTATTGATCTGAGGTAAGTTAAGCAAGTCAGTTTTAAAAGAACACATTCAAGTGTCCACAACGATGAACACATTCAAGTGTCCACAATGATGAACACTTGCACGAGTCTATTTTACGTTAGTGTTACTTGTCAAACTGAACACAACGATATATATTTCCTTGAGGGTATAACAGTATGTGTCAAAAGATAACGTGATCTGATTGCTCATTCAAGTGAACACAACAACAAACACTTACAATAGGCTATAACCACAACGATGTATATTTCTTAGAGGTTATAACGGTTAGGGTCAAAAGTTAACGTAATCGAATTACTCGTTCAGGTGAACACAACGATAAACGCTTACTGTAGGTTATCTTAGCAATGATTACTCTTTCCATTGAACGCAAAGATGTACAATTACAAGGGACTGTAACGGCTAGGGTTAGGCGTTCACGTGAACACAGCAATCTTACACTTATCAGAGTCTGTTATGCTATGGTTACACGTCTGAATGGACACAAGGATGTACACTTCCCATAGGCTATAACGGAATATTTTAATGGTCTGTACATTCTTTGCCCATTTTAATGGAATACCGTGGTCCACATTTTCAAACAAGGAGGAAATGCTTATACCTCTTAGGAGAGTTTAGGATGTATTGAAATGCTACATGTTGATTCGAATTATTTGCTATATAATCGTACCCGGTTATCTTTGCCAGTGGGTTTTTTTTGTTTTTTTTTTTTTTTTTTTTATTACATGTACATGATATTCTACAGAACTGTAACAATATTGCATAAATATGAATTCCCTTTTTAAAAGCAGAACCAGATTAAAGCTACTTTAATCTAATTATGTCATTCTCAATAACAAAGGTTGCTATTATTATTATTATTATTATTATTATTATTATTATTACCATTATTATTATTATACATTAGCAAGTACCCGAACCCAAAATTAACATTCTCCGTATTTTCACTCTTAAGGGTAAGTTATCATGCCCTGATCCTACCATATAGACAACTTGTCATACCGGGTTATTAGCCTCAACCTAACGCTAAATTATCATACCGGATTATTAGTCTCAACCTAACGCCAAATTATTATACCGGATTATTAGCCTCAACCTAACGCCAAATTATCATACCGGTTTATTAGCCCCAACCTAACGCCAAATTATCATACCGGGTTATTAGCCTCAACCTAACGCCAAATTATCATACCGGGTTATTAGCCTCAACCTAACGCCAAATTATCATACCGGGTTATTAGCCCCAACCTAACGCCAAATTATCATACCGGGTTATTAGCCTCAACCTAACGCCAAATTATCATACCGGTTTATTAGCCTCAACCTAACGCCAAATTATCATACCGGGTTATTAGCCTCAACCTAACGCCAAATTATCATACCGGGTTATTAGCCTCAACCTAACGCCAAATTATCATACCGGGTTATTAGCCTCAGCCTAACGTCAAATTATCATACCGGGTTATTAGCCTCAGCCTAACGCCAAATTATCATACCGGGTTATTAGACACTACCCTAACGCCAAATTATCGTGCCGGGTTATTAGCCTCAACCTAATGCCAAATTATCATACCGGGTTATTAGCCTCAACCTAATGCCAAATTATCATACCGGGTTATTAGCCTCAACCTAACGCCAAATTATCGTGCCGGGTTATTAGATATTACCCTAACGTCGATTTATCATACTGGGTTATTAGACACTACCATAACTCTCAATTATCATATCTTATAATTAAAAGCAAAGTTTTACCCAAAAAGTATCTGATAAAAAAAAAATCACATTGCATTGTTTGAGGACACAAGGAAGCCTAAAAGTTGTATTACATCCACCCCTTCTGCCAGGAAGATACAGAAGACGTTTGAATACCGTTTTGATATAATGTGAAAAAACTGTATTTAATAATATGTAATGAACCGTTTGTTTAAAACTAAAGTAATTTTGAACCACGTCAGCCTGTTGACAAGAACATTCAAACAGTTCAAATACTTCTTCAGAGTCATAGAGATTCAAAATAGAATACAAAATGAAATTTGTGTATTGAAAGGTGAAAATATGTGCGCGTTTTTTTCTCTAAGGTAACATCCGCCTTTAGGATTTTTTCTTGGACTAGAATTACAGGGGTGTGAATCTCATAGTCTTCCTCAACAAAATATACCTGCACTTTACACATTGTAACTTATTTATTGATTGATTTATTTATTTATCTATGTATTTACTTATTTTAATTTTATTTTTCACAATTATACACTATATATTCTAATGTCGTGCTGTTATTAAGTCTGACTTTATGTGCAAGGTATATGAAATATTGCCATGAAAGTGAAACATCAATGCCGATTGACAATTTTGTTCATTAAGTAATAGTGTATAATTTTATGTAAAACATTTTGCTTAATTTGTCTTTTCAATTGATGAATGAAACATACATGGGTATATACTACTGGTATTAACAGACGTAAGGACGCTATTCTTCTGTGAATACTGTTCTCACTTTACTACCCACATTCCCCGTGTTGGGTATAATTGCGATACAATTTGATTTCATGTTAGGATTTATTTTCAAAAATGTTTGAGAACAAAAATATATCAAGATGTACTGACGGTACTTTGCCTTTCAACTGGTGCATTTCAAAGTGACTATTAATTATGTTACACAACAAAAATGAAAGGCATAAACTAAACATTCGTTAATAAAAGTGTTGTAAATGGCCACATGGAATAAGAACCCTGCTGTTCATTAATGTTCTTTTGATCTAATGTGCTAAATTAGTGATTAGCTATCATACTGTCTACATATATACATACATACATACAGACAGACAGACAGACAGACAGACAGACAGACATACATACATACATACATACATACATACATACATACATTCCTTTGGGTACGTACGACACACGTCACTAACTGGGTTTCATACAATTCAATTTACGTTCATTGTGGTAACTACGACACGAATCACTGATTGGTTTTTATACAATTCTCGTTCATAATGGTAAGAACTATGCCCATCATTCATTGGGGGTTATCCAGCAATTAGTCAATGGAAAAAAAGAAAAGTTCCCACCGTATTATTTTTAGTAGCACACATTTTGAATTACCATGAGTACAATATTTTCAATGTAGACTTCCCACGTCTGATTGCTTTCCAATAAACCATTCTTCTTGACAGTTATATAGTTTACGCATGGTCAGAGAACAAGCAGGCCCAAATACTTGACTATTTGTTTATAGGTAAGGCTGTACAATATGGATGAGTAAATAGTGTTCGTATTAAATTACGAAACTGTAAATCATAGTAGCTTACTTTTTTGCTTGGTAGCTTTATGAGTCAAAACTGGTCTTTATATTGGTTTGTAAGACTTTTCTCCATTAAGATCAGATCAAGTACAAGAATGTGCAAAACTTCCTGGCTTGTTAAAAATAAAGGTAAATCTTATAGAGGTATATACAATCATACATACATACATACATACATACATACATACATGCATGCATGCATGCAGGCATACATGCATACTTGGGAGGATTTATTCAACAACGGAAAGATAAATGGATGGCTCTGGGCACAGTTGGATGTATAAATGGATGGGGATTGACGCACGGATGAAAGGATAAATGGAAGGGCTGACGAACGGACGGAATGATAAATGGATGAATGGACTGACATAGTAATGCAGTCAGTTTTGCTGGATATTTTGATGAATGATAAATAAAGAGTGATAAAACGATATCGATTTGAACATAATAGACTACAAAAGAAATAGCAGCAGAGATTCTGAACTCTACAACTTTTTTAGCGGACTCCGTTTGCAAAACAAAGGGGTCTACGAAGACTGAAAAAATAAAGTCAATAATCTCAAACCGAAACCGTTAACCGAGTATATTCCCATAAAAGGGGAAACATACCGAATTAGCTTATTTGTTACCCCGCGCTGACTATTTTTTTCAAATTTTAGACGTGTTCGTTTGCGACGCGCACACACACGTGTTGTCGTCAGTCTCTCTGCTGCTGTAGTGTCAACCAAAAATTTTATCGAGACCAACACGATACCTTGACCTAGAATCATGCAGATTTATCGTTTTAAATCCAAACGGGATAGCTTGAGCTTGTGCAAAGAAGTTTTTTAATTTAATCATGTCCATATCCCCTAAACACCAAGTTTGATGAATGTTTCGTAACGTACGTGCATCAACTCCGTTAAACACAACTAAAATATTACAGTTATCTCTGATCACTTTTGGTATTTATGTATATCGCTGGGTAACATAAATTACATCTGTGTTTTTATGCTTACCTCGTGAAAATATCCTAGCTGGGTTTGTTTGTTTATCCAGCATAACATCATCGTATACAACTAAATTATTAATATCCCCGTCAAGGTCATCCACAGATGGAGCTTCATCAATATCGGTGATAAAATCAATAACACCATTGTCGTCATCATACAACGACACTGCGTTTTCATTAAAATCCTTAAGTACTTCATAACACCGTTGATCATCTACGGATGGTGCCACTAAATACAACTTATCCCATTTTATCCATCTCATTATCAGATTAAGCAACGATTGTGTTTTACCACTTCCAGATGATCCAATTATTATCATCCTTATAGAATTTGGTAACGCTGGATGATGCTTTACTGGCTCACGCGCTCGTGTCGCTGAGAAGTCAATTATATCCATAATAATGTATATCATGGATCTATATTGTGTTCGATGTAGAGCACCCACGCCAACTAGTGGATTAACTACAGTGACAACTAAAAATAAAAAACGTGCTCTTACAGGTAAATGTGAGCGATGTGGCACAAAAAAATTTTTAGATTTATTTCGTCGAAAACAAAAACCGGCGGTGACATTGCCACGGCGCTATATAAATTGCCAGGAACTCCTTGGGTCATGTACCCCGGTGAGAAACATTTGCCTGGCTATATTTACTGTGGTTCTGGAACTCGTCTTGATATCCGACTCGATAACCAAGACCAACCAAAACCCGGAGAGTATCAAATAAACGCAATTGATCAAGCGTGTCATATTCATGATGTTGCGTATGAAAGTAAAGATCTACAACAACGGCACCTCGCAGATGTGCAATTGATTCATGCGTTAAATTCTATACCTGATAAATCTCTCAGAGAAAAACTTGCTAGCTTCCTAGTAAAATCTGCGATGAAAGGTAAACTAATGCTAGGGGCTGGTAATTAATCAACTGATTATTATCATAATAATGGAATCTGTTTATTATAGTCCAAGAGGATATTGGAGAGGTAAAGCAGCGATTAGTAAACTTGTTGAAGCAGCAAAAGTCTCCGATGTTGTTGCTGCAAATTGGTTAGCACGACAGGCAATATGGCAAATCTATTTACATCCACCTAAAAAAATTCAGTATGCACATTTTGATGTCAGTGTTCCCAATGAAGTTCATCAAGCAGATATTTTGTTTTTACCGCACAGTACTATTAATATTGGTAGACGTCGATCACGCACATACAAGTAAGCGTTAACTGTCGTTGACGTTGCAAGTAGGCATAAAGAAGCAGAACCACTATCAACTAAAACAGCAACTGAAGTTGCATCTGCGTTTGAACGAATTTATCAACGAGGACCCTTGCAATGGCCACAACTATTACAGGTTGATCCTGGCAAAGAATTTCTTGGTGCAGTATCATCGCTGATGAAGCAACATAATGTCAAAAATCAGACGAGGACATACCGCAATTCATCGCGATCAGGCAATTGTTGAACGATTTAATCGAACACTTGCTGAAAGATTATATGGATACCAGTATGCGAAGGAAATAATTCAGGCAGATACGAGATCTCGCGAATGGGTTGCAAGATTACCAAGTGTGATAGCTGTGTTAAATAATGAAATTACTCGTGAAACGTCTATGAAACCCAATAATACAATTACAAAAAAAAACATACACCAATACAACGACATGACTCTTCCTCTCAACCAGTACTAGGTAATATAACTGTAAGATATTTATATGAACCCGGTGAACTTGAAGGGGGTAAAAAAAAGAGCAACTGATCCTATCTGGAGTGTGACCACACATACAATTTCTAGATTGGTTAGAACCACAGGTAGACCTGTAATCTACAGAGTAGATTCAACTGCTCCTCAACGTGGATTTGTACGCGAACAATTACGAGTAATTCCTGAAGACACACAATTACCACCGCGTTCACTTCTGTAAACTGGCACCCCTACGTCGATTACATTCAAGACAGGTCAGCATCACATTTTCGCGTGTGTGACCAAGGCTACTATTAATTCTATCAACGGTATACTGTCTTGGATTATTGTTCGAATACTGCCACAACATATTACAGTTACAACTTGTACAGTGATTATTCTGTCGTTGTTTCAGTGTCATGATAAATTCAACGTCGAGACCAAAATCGCGGTTGTTATTTTTTTTTTTGGTCAGGTTGTCGATACCCAGATAATTTTTTCTTCACAACTTCATCGCATACATCATCAGTGATTTCTTCGGTTATTACGCAATCCATAATAATCCCGTGCAGTTGAGATATTCTTCTGACTCGAGACACCGCGAGATAAACTAAATTTGACCATTCGATTCTGCCATCGATAATCCAAACGTTTGTATCAGAAATAGTTAAACCCTGTGATGAATGAATCGTTATAGCGTATGCTAACGTCCATGGAGATTTATATCTGACTCCGTCAGGCTTTAACGCGCTCGTAACAGCACTGACAGGAACTGAAACAATGTCATTAAGTACAAGTTTTTGTTTCTCATTAGTTCCTGGAATTTCAACTTCAGTATTCTGCAGTCGAGTATCTGCTGGTCGATAACATAATGGTACAGGTAGATTTGAAAATCTTTCCTTGTGCCGCAGAAATAATTTCTCTTGCAGTGTATCTCTGACTATCTTTCTACTTGCAACTATCAAATCATTTAGTCTCCACAGATTCCAAAAATCATTCATCGTAGTTTCTGGAATTAATCCATGCATTATTTCGCACTGTATTCTATCTGGCTGCAGTCTGATTAATTTTTTTAATTCTTTAAGCGGTTTATCAATAGCTCTATGATCATCAGTTATTGTTTCATAATAATCCACAAACGTTTTTAACCATTCGTGTGGAGACTTTCCAACAATGGGTGGTGGTTGACCATGATCGCCACACATTATCACAGCAGTATTTTTCGTCAATAACCAATCAAGGAACATTTTTAATGTATCCAACGAAACTGTACAAATTTCATCCCAGATAATAATCTTGGGAATATATTTCTCACCCATCCGCGATGGAGTCCACGCGTCTCCACACCATCTAAAGAAACTATGATACGTTTGAGATTTCAATCGCCGATCGGTCATTTCTCTGGCGAGTCTGTGTGTGGGCGTCAGCACAACCATGTCTGTGTTTTTGAATAATTCAATTACACGTGTTGTTTTACCACAACCTCCATTTCCATTAAGATGAATGGTTTTATACCTGGCCACAGGATCATATACAGATGGCGCTGTCGATGCTGGTATTTGATTGTTATTCTTGTAATATTTTTCCATAATTTCAACGTCGGCAGATTCAGAATAACTAAATATATTTTCTTGTTTTATTCTCCATGATCCCCATTCACCAGTGCCAAGTAATTTATCTAGCAAATCCAAATATTTTTTATTGATATAAAATGAATCCGTGGCAACTCTAACCGCGGTATCAACAAATCTGTTTATCATCGATAATAAGTTTATTGAAACGTATGCGAGCATCGAAGATCTTAAATGAGTACACTGCGGTGACTCACCATCAAAATAGTTTACAATTGTACCTAATTTAGTTCTGTCAGACAACTAAACATCATTTCGGCTTATAAACATATTTCTCTCCGTTGTATCAGCAATTATAAAATCGAGTTCTGCATCGTCCATGATTAACCTCGTACACGTTCGTTTATGATCACACGCATCACCCTGAGTAAACTTACCTATTAATTTATACCCGAGATCTTTTGCAACTTTATTTTTATAATCAGTCATATCAGGATTTTCATCATCAGAATATTTCTTTTGTTGTGGCAACCAAATTTGTTTTTGTGAATGATATGATATAATTGCTTCATTTACTTTCGACAATATCAATATATTTACATCAAGCATGTACCGTAATAGTACTATTGGAGCCCAATGTTTTTCTGAGAAATGTCTTCCAAACCAAGCATAAGTAATCGGATGGAGATTTTGTGCAAACTCGAATGACTCTATACAAGCAAATCCTGTCAAGTCAAATTCTGGCAGGGGTCCATTTACCGCAACTCTGGTCATCTCGTGTGTTGGTTGACATAATCTCTTAAAGTATTCAGAACACTCCGTATCCAAGAAAACTTCCAGGATAACATGCTACCATATCAACCGAGATAACGTCGCTATAATCATATTTAGTATTCCATAATCCGCCGTGTCCGTATTTGATACAACTACGTTGAATATTAACAAGAAATTCCGATCTTGTAGGTTTCCATGAATTTTTCTCCTGAGCAAAGTGAGTAGCAACTGATGGAACGGTAAAACAGTTATTCAGTAATCGTTCGATAACATCATTATCATTCGTATATTTCAACGCAAGATTTTTCATTTCGTCGTGGAGTGAATCTGCACGATAAATTTCTCCGCTAGGCCTTACAAACTGATCGTAATTTCCATCATCGACACTTCGAAACAGCCAAACAGATACAGGGTCAATTTTACTGATATCATTGATAAAATCAAATATGTAATAATTATACAATCTAACTGTTCTCTTTCGTGGAAATATCATCATCGCTGACGTCCATGCATGCGCGTTATGATCAATGATTGTTATCGGAGTTCCATTTTTCGTGTATTTCGGCGCGTATAAAATCTCTCCGGTTAATGTCTTCACCGTAATTGGAAATCTTATATTTTCTTCTAGTTCAGCAACGTCGCTGATAGACACTCCGGCATGTTTAACTCGCTCTGCCCATGAGTTTATTTTTTTCACGTTGCAAATCCGTTAAACCATTTCCACGTATCGCTGCTGGGAAATGTTCTGTAACTCGCTCAGCTACACAATTTATCCTTGACAGTTTCATGATCAGCAACGCTAGGTTTATCATTCAGTGGATATAAGGCATAAACAACTGCAGTCACAGTATAATCTCGTTCGTAATATGGTTTGTCAATGCCGGTTAGCGTACCTGGTTTGGAATTTTTATTCAACGTGACGATGCTACTTCCAACGGTCACGTGGACAGGGTCACGTTTGTCACGGATGATCCAAACTTCGTCGTCTGTCTGCACAATAAATTTTATCTGAATAAAATATTGCTGATTATCGACGTAGTTAATGATGTTTCTTGCTCGCGAATCATTCATTGTAGCATCGACAACATTTTTAATATTAAAATGTTGACCACGTATGAACTGCACCATTGTCGTGAAATTCCTTCTTGGCTTCGTCGATGCGATTAATTATATCCTTATTCATCAGCGCCTAAACTTGCATCGAAAAACTAAATTTTGGTTTCCACAGTTTGTCAAGATCAAATCTAGCTCTAGAAGGCTTAATTGCGACCAATTCCTCCATATTATAATTAAAGCAAATATGTGTTTAAAAAAAATTTAATTATATATATAATGATTCAAGCAAACAAGAAATGCAGTTGGTTAATGATAGGGTTTACAACACGGTGAAACCGCGCATGCGTAAATGAATTATGTGTTTACCATATGCAAAGGTTTCGACGTGGAAGTCTAGGACCAAAACCGTGCTTGCGGTGCGGCGTTGGAGTCAAAGGAGAAACACGGTTATGTGTGCAATGTGGTGGTAAAAGATACAGAGAACTGTGTCGAGTCTCCCATAAAAACTGCAGAAGACAATTTCGCCAGGTTTTCAAAATAACAATATAGACAAATAATATTATTATATACATGGAGCAAAATGAATTTGTAACACATCCCACCATTAAAAATTATGAAGCATCAAGAGATGGTGTAATCAGGGACTGTCGACTGAAAAAGCCAGTCGCTTTTGTTAGTAATACTGGGTATCTCATGTTTACTATTGGAAAAAATAAAAAATATTAACTCATAGATTCGTGTTCGAATGTTTTCATGGACTGATCAAAGATGGATTTGTGATAGATCATATTAACTCAGATCAGAAAGATAACTCTTTATCAAATTTGCGGGCTGCTACAAAAAGCCAGAATTGTAGATTTGGTGAGACGGGTATGCACAAAATGGTTGGAAAGAGAACTATTAAATCTGTAAACGCTGAGACTGGTGAAGAAAAAATATTTCCATCAATAAACGCGGCTGCTAAATATTTTGATATTCACCTGAGTCCGGTACAATTTGTCGCAGATAATACAAGAAAATCAGAATTTGCAAAGAAATTCAAGCAGCGAATTACGTTTAAATATCATACACATGAAGAGAGATAACTGTCATCGCTGATAGAGTAACTGCACAGTTGTCCCGCTTGTTACTGCGTGACGTGTGAACGCTCGTATAAAACAACTAAACGAAATAGCGATCCTTTTTTCTGTGTGTGCGTTTTGTAATTATTTGTAGTCAGTGATCTGTATTTACCTTCATAAATTGTATTTTAACGGTGTTTTTGTTGGCTAGGGTTTATAAACTCATATTATTTCTGCTTGTATATGTGATCAGTAGGAATGTTTGAAATTTCCAGTAGGTTATTTTTAGATCTTACAGTCATCAACACCTGTTTCCAATATACATCCGGCGGTATTGTATGTCCACATTGTATTCAGTTAAAATGTGTGTGAAATTAAAATAAGTCCACACTACAGTTTATTTAGTTGAAACGTGTGTGAAATCACACTGCATTTTATTCAGTTGTAGGATTTATCAATGCAGTTCACGTGGTAGTATAGGTAACATTATAGTAATTTCCGAACATCGTATTTGTAAGAATGGGACTGTGGTACAGTGTTAAGAACGTTGGATTCTGATTCTGCTTCCTTGGGTTTGACTCCCATCGCAGAAACATTGTCGATGGAGCGTTATGTTGCCAAATTTTTCTTAATAGTGGGGCTCTGCCAGCCCTCGAACTTCAATAGAAAAGAACACTCTCCCACCATGTCACCACGTGGTGGGTGTACTTTTGCACTCCCCGGGGTTGATGGGGGGGGGGAGTGTGCATGATCTATTGAACGTAGAGAAGGCCCCGTTATGTATGTGCCGTCACTAGAATTAAGTTTATGTGTATGTGCCGTCCCTAGGGATAAGTTAGTTAAGTTCTAGAGATAAGTTAGAATTAAGATTGTGTGTATGTGTACGTGCTGTCCGGATCGCCCTCTGAGCCTTCTAGAATGTCGTTTGGTAATTTAGGGGTTCACATGGGGGTTGATTTGTGTTTCGTCTAATTTCAAATGCCTCTGAGCTTGCTAGGATGTTGTTTGGCACCTTAGTAGTTCACATGGGGATTGATTCGAATGCCCCTGAGCTTGCTAGAATGTCGATTGGCGAGCTAGGAGCTCACATGGGGTTGTGTTGTGATTATGTTTTCTTATAAATTTTTGTTTCAGATTCAAAATATTTTTATGATTATATTAATTCTGATTCAGAAAAAGTTTTATTTTAATTTTTTATTATAATATTGAAATCAGAGGAAAATTTGTTTGAGTTTCTTGATTTAATCGTGTAAATACCCCATCAGATTTTAAGAAATTTGTTCGATTTGCTCAATCTTTCCATGTCAAAAATCCAGCCCAATCAACGATTGGATTATGAAATTCAATCAGATTTGTCAGATTTTTTCAGTTTTATAAAAATATTTCTAAATTTATTGTATATTATATAAACTGAATTCCAATAAATTTGTTAAGATTTCTCATTTTAATCGTGCAAACACCCCATCAAAATCATCGAAATTTGTTCGAATTTCTCATTTTCAGTCATGCAAACACTCCATCAGATTTTAAGAAATTTGTTCGATTTTGTCGTTTTCGTTGTCAAAACCAAGCCCAATCAACGATTGGATTATGAAAATTTTTCAGATTTGTCAGATTTGTTCAGTTTTATAAAAAATTTCATAAATTATTTTATATTATATAAACGGAAATTCAGCAAAATTGTTAAGATTTCTCAGTTCAATCATGCAAACACCCCATCAAACTTGATGAAATTTGTTCGAATTCCTCAATTTCAACCGTGCAAACACCCCTACAGATTTTAAGAAATTCAAACACATTTTTGATCTGATCATGCAAATACCCCATCAGATTTGTGAAATTTATTCTTATTTCCCAGACTTTTACAGATTCAGAAATAGTTTTATTATTTTATTAATTCTGATTCATAAATATTTTTATTTTTATTATTGTATTAATTCTGATTCAGAAATATTTTTATTTTTATTATTCAGAAATATTTTCATTATTATATTAATTTTGATTCAGATTTATTTTTATTTTAAATAAATATTTATTATATAATGAATCAAGAAAATAGTAATGCTGTTATTGTTGCCATTAAGCAATTACAACATGACGGTATAAAAATTTCTGATGAACTTAATCCTGAAAAAATTATGTGCGATTTTGAATCATTACAATTTCGAAAATTCGAGAACAGGTATACACTACCATCCGATTACAGATTTGTAAAGTTAATTCAGCAGGCAATATTGCAGTCGTTGGCTACAGTTACAGATGATCAGGTAAAATTATTTGTTCCTCTTGCAAGCTCAATCGAAAAAATTAGGTCAAAATTATCTCACGAATACGAAACAAAAATGAAAGGAAATGCTCGTATAAGACAACTGAACGAGATTATGACAGAGAGGAAAACCGCAGAAGAGTTACTTTCAAAGGATAGCGACGAATGTTACTCGTCCCACAGTGAAAGTGAATGTAGTGACGACGATGTCACTGGCTCTGTCACTGTGGCTGTCGTACCAGCTAAAATACAGTAAAAAAATATTTACTCAGAATCAGATATTAATAAAGTTTTATTCTGATAATAGCAAAAAAAAACCAACCAAATATTCTACTCAGAATCAGATTATTTATTTTTGATTCTGATAATAATATTTTTTATTCTTTTTTTTTTGTTCCACGAAAGCGAGATCTACGAACGTAAGATCTATGATCTCAAGATAAACGATCTCACATACAGATTTACGAATAGTTCTTTTCCGCATAAATCCAAAAGGTGTCCTTGCTGATCAGTAAGCTTAAAATGTATCCGTGATAAAAGCGGATTATGCATACGCAAACAACGTTGATTGGTTCTGATACAATTAAATACCCTGGGGGACTTGAGGGGTAAATGTGTATAAAATGTATCCTTGCTGGGCTTGATTAGATTTTTGTAAGTCTACTTGATAACTTCCATTGATGCCGCCACAAACTAGATTGACTGCTATCGTTGGTGTTATATTTACAATTCCCGGAGAAACATGTCTGCCACCCCCGTACGGATCGTTGTTGTATCTGAGAATATTTGGTGGTGGAGATATTTTTCTATATGCCTCCATAACCTTTGGAAAGTTTTCACTGATTAAATCTCTGACTGATATTTTTAGTTCAATATTGTCAAATCCAGGAAATATAAATTTTTGTAATTGTTGGTCAGTTATTTTTGAAATGTTTGGTAACTTGCTGTGATCCTGCATTATTGAAGAAAATTCTAGTTTCTGCATTGGCGCCTTCAAGATGATCTGCAATTGTACTTAAAGTCTTTATTGTTTCGATGATTTGTTGTTTTGTGTCCTTGCTGTAGTACGTGGTAATACTTGAAAATAAAAGTTTTAGATCATCGAGAAATATTCCATGCTCGGACTTGATATCCTCCAAATAAGATTTTAAAAACTTTACGCTGACAGGTAATCTTGTATTGGGTGTAACAAGATGTCTCGTGTCTTTGTAACGTTCTTCTTTATCATATTCTACGTTAATTAAAACCTGACCAGATTCATCATCGATGTGTTGTCGAAGCGGCTTTTCAAAACTTTCTATCGTGAGAAATTCCTTCAAGCGTGATTGTGGTGGTATTACCATTGATGGTACCGGTGGAACATCAGGTCAACCAAGTACAGATCTGATTGATGACTGATAAATATCGACAGCGTAGTCCTGTGAAAGAATTTCTATCGCCGACGACAACGTTGGTTCGTGAACCGTGATAGCTATCTTAGACTCTTCTCCGGTGAAAGATTTAATTCTGCGCTGGAATTCTTCGTTGATTTGTTCGATCTGATAACTGCCTTTAGGAATACTAACAACTTGCCAATCAGGAGTTCCATCGTCGCGGTTCTTATTTGCAAATACTAATGAGTTATTCTGGCTAAGTCTACCAAACGACGTTGATCTAATATTTGGCCAAGTATAGTAAACTCGTAATTGTGCTAGTGCTATTTCTTTTACTGGATTTGTAGTTGGAAAAACAACACTAAATTCAAGATTAGTTGAACTGGTTGATATCATCGTTGTTTTCAGCGGTGCTGTGTTGGCGGCAATCTGTTGTAGTAGTTCTTCCGACCACGACATTATTTAATTATCAATTTCTATTTACTAATTATAATTCTATTTTTTCTTGTAAACAGTTTGGTTCTAATTCCTCGTTGTAAATCTCCATTATTTCTGTGAACTCGTTGTTGGTAATTATACCGTCGTTGAGGCGCGACGAAATCAACGATGATAACTTTGAGTACCGTGTGCAGTTTTAACGTGTACTCGTGTAATTTTGCGGTTGTACACGTTGATATTTTTTTGCAATAATATTAAGAACACCAGCAATTGTTGTCGAGGATGAAACACAAATTGCTAAAACTGCCGGTGACGTCATTGTTATGGCAGACAAAACTACACCAGTTCCAGCGATGATCGCAGATGCCGAATAAACAACTACGTCGATGACAACTGCGCGTCTGCGATATTTTTTACTTGTGCGTCGTATTCGTCAATGATTTTTTTCAGTTTGGTTTGACACTCACATACTTGATTGTATCTGTGTTGGTTAGCATCGATCATTATACTATATTAAGTAATTAATTGAGGTGTTTCAGCGACAAATTCATCACAGTACCAGTAAGACGCTGCGGTTAATTTTTTTTTATCAGATGGTTCCAGTATAAATGTTTCTTCGTATCTTTATTTAACACTATAGACACAGTTCCAGAAAAATTATCGGTTGAATGACGCCATGGATATGCAGTAAATATCCTAAATTTTGCAGAGCTGAACACTGACAGCCTGTACACACCACTTACTTCCGCTGTATGTTTGATAGTGTTATCACTCGGTGTCCACGTTGATGATCCTGACGATACTGTGTACACAGTATTGTTAATCTGCTGGTGAGGAATTTTAATCAGATTAGTTCTTGAACGATATTAGGAATTCCACTGACAATATCGTTGAGTTTCGTGTTAACGTCGGCGAGTTTAATATCAACGGTTGGTGGAGTTCCAAAAAATTCATTAATGGTTCTGTTTACGTTTCTGCGAAAATTCAGAAACAGTTGTACGTGATTAGAAAAATCCGTTTTGAGTATGGTCATTCCATCATTGATTGTCGACAACGAAGTTGTCAACGGAATATTGTTGTCATCGACATATTTTTTTGTTGCAGCGTCAAGATTATTTGTTGGTTCTCCCACGTTGGCACGTTCTCCCACGTTGGCAGTTTTATTGTTTTTCATGTTAGGAATGCCGGTCATCATATCACCGGTTTTTAATAATCATTCACCTATACTATTTCGGATCGACGACGGAGTAACAACACTAGAGACAAGCTTTCCTTCTCGGTCATACACGGCAACGAGACTTTCTCGTGCTGCTCTGTTACGAACAATAATATCATTGATTGAAATATTACTCGTTTTCAATTTTCCTTCACGGTTTTGAAATACTACAAGTTCACCAGGATCAACGTCGGCAAGATTGAGCAGCTCAGATATTTAAAATACGTGCTCACGTATTTTAAAAATTCTTTTGGTGGTGCTAACCCGTACGAATCAAAATAAACAATTCCACGTGGATCAATCGCGTATGCAACCCAGTGTGTATCTGTGTTGGTGGATTTGTCGAGGTTTTTATAATGCCAGTTTTAACGCGGTTTGATTTACACGGTAATTGATCACGCATAAAAACACCTCTGAAATGTTTTATGTTCAGTTGGGCTGCGGCATCAAGTAAATCAAAATTGGACATTGGAAGAATCAACGAGGTAACGTTCGTGGAAGGTATAGACCGCGACCGTACCCGGGTATCGTTCCTGGTAATCTCAGACCCTTTCCCTTTTTTTAGATCTTTTTAAACCCTTCCCTGTAGCTTTCTTTAATGCCATTCCAGCAGCAGTTTCAATAGCACCTAACGCAGCAGCGTTTGCAACAGCTGGGGCTGCAGTGGCTATTAACGCGGGTATAGCTGCGAGAAGTGGAAATATTTCACCGGTTTTAACAGCATTGCTAATAGCACTCGCTGAAAGATTAAGTCGTAATCCGGGTTTTGATTTTTTTAGCGTCGTTGAAGTGCTTTAGTTGACGTTCTGTCAGCGATAGTTTATTCGGACCACCTAAGATTTGTCCTTGTTTTAACGATATTGTTGTTCCACAGTTATCTTTGGACGCTAATTGTAGTTTTTTAATCTGACCAGAAGTCCGACTGACACTAACATTATGATATGACATTTATAATAATATTTTGATTTTTAAATTAACAATTATGTCTCTCATGCGGCCACCAGCACCTTCAAGTAGCATCGTTTTATCGGATAATATAACCGAGATTGCTCTATAATTGGCACTCGCTCCTCTTTCAACACGAGCTAGAAAATGTATATCAGTGACAAATTGCCTAAACAGATCTAACTGTTCCAGTGAAAAGTAGTAGATTGGGTACAACTTTGTAAAATCTAGTTCTGATATGTGTAAACCAGAATCGATATTTTGATCGCATCCCATAAATTTCATCAAACGATGATATACACATGCAACAAGATTTTGATCGAAATTCAAAAATATATCATCTGAAGGTTCCTGATGTCCATTTATCCTTAAAGAAACTTCTGTGACGCCAAGTTGGTCAAATATCATTGTACTATTTGTTTGTGAATTTACTCCTGCAGCATCTTGGAGCGCAACAAATATATGTCGCGGTGCAGAAACACCTTGCTGTGATGCTATCTGCCACGTGAATAACCCATTATTGTTACTTTGAAAAGCATCTGTAGTTGATGTCAACGATGATAGCTTCGATTTACCGCCTTGATCCATAAAAGAAAGCAGTTTTTGTTCTTCGGTGATTGATGGAGTCATTGCTGGCATCCACAACGAAAGTTTTGATAAAACTACTTTACCTGCGTCACCAATAGGTCGCCAGATTGCATCATCGTCATTATCTTTTCGTACTAGTTCAATTTTATGCGTGGCTCCGAAAATAATCTTTCTGACATTTCTGCAGAATCCAAAAATATGTGATAACGGAATTGCACAAGAAAATGTTCTTCTTCTACCTTTCAACATTGACCGACGTGTTGTAAATCCTAAATTGAAATCTGGATTAGCGCCATGAACCACCGGCCACACATCAGCGTCAGCGGCGTTGGCAAAATTTCTTGGTTGTCTTATTTCATACTGTCTGTTGTCAGGGTTGTTAGAAGTGTCCTTCGCAAACATCATTGACGGATCAGCTGATCTCGAATAATCATCGCTGTATCTTACTAGACCAAGTATTGTAGCGGCAACGTCGACCTCTTTGAGAACTGATTCAATGGGTCTTCCATGAATGCTGTACGTAGCACTGTTGAACAACGCCATGATACCATTATTAACAAAACCAACTCGTACATCATCTCCATATTCAGTATCATCTGTTTTAAAATTTCACCTTCTACTTCAATAAATGCTTCAGCGGGTAAGAAATATCTGCTTGTATCCTGAACTATTAAATCAATCCGATTACGCTGATCTGGCTGTTGAGCGTCATAAGAATAATACTGATAATTATGCACAGACTCATCTTTGAGTACTGGTGCATCCATGTCAAATGAGGGATCGGATATACGCTTAAACATCTTTATTATTTTCGTGTTCGTCTAACACGAAGACCGCTTCCTGCTACCAGACTAGCGGTTATATTTTTTTCTTTTTCTGATAGTGGTACACTAGCCAACTCTGCTAGTTTGTTTATTTGCAGCTTTATTTATTATTTTACTAACATTTGCAGGCATAACCTCAGTGCTGGGTAATTTTGCCGGCTGTGGTTTTCGCCGTGTCAATCGTGCTAATCTTTCTTTGATTGCCGAGAATGCTTTACCGACAACATCGCCAACAGCACCAATACCTTTATCACAAATAACATCAATAGCTTTCATGCCTAATTGTTTTCCAACAGGTATTGCCTTTGAAGCTAACCTTGCGAATAGACCCTGAACAACATCACCAAGTCCATCGCCTTAGTACGTTTAATAGATTGGTAATCTTGAATTTATCACCCTGACCATGGTCGGTCCACGTTGAGTATTATGTATAATCATTTTATTATAGCTATTATATCTAACTGTTTAATCACTGTAGTAATTGTCGGTAATTTCATCGATGAGTTCCCGGTAAACATTAATGTCCATGATACCGCCTGTAAATAATCGTTGACAAATTGATGCTATTTCGTTGATGATCCCAGGAGAGTTATTACCAGCTCGTTTTCCACCGATAAAAATTTTTAGTCGATCAACATCAGCAAGAATGTTATCCGGACATGGAGTAATTAGACCACTCCCCCTGGTCCCCGTACCAAAACCACTTCCAGTAGCACCGTGGGTAAAATTGTCATCTTCGGTTTCAGGTGGCGTGTAGTATTGTGGTTCCGGAGAAGAAGGAGGAGAAGGTTGCTTTTTCTTCTTTGATTTCTTCTTCTCACTTGTTTTTGGTGGTAATTTTTGTTCTTTCATTTTTAAAGATTGTTCTATCTGTTCTAATTCTTGCCTGCGTCGAATTTCTTCTGTGCGAATTGATTGATTAAATAATACAAATTCAGGATGATTATCAGCAACTTGAGCACCTACTGATATATTAGCATAAATCTTAAATATCGTTTTAATCCAGTGTTTTGTGTTTGTTTTGGCTATTGTTACATTAGGTTTTAAATATTCGTTTTTTTTTATCAAAATTTAGTGCAATATTAATCGCATCATTTGCATTTCCCCTGATAAGTGTAACCGCGTCATCGTGAAATTTTCCTGTTGCTGGTTGTCTTACTTTTGGTTGTGGTTCTTTTTCAGAATAAAGCTGGCCAATATCCCTAAGTATTTCTTGTGATTGAATATCACCTATTTCACCTGGAAGTCCTTTTACAATCTTCCTTGTTTTCTTAGTTCTTTCTGCTATTTTTCCATTTGTTACCGCAGTTTGCTGTAACGTGTGAAGAAGACCTCTGGTAGCTTCTGTAATTTCTTCGGTAGCTTTTTTAACCCCTTCAGTAGCTTTAGTAACCGGTTTAAATGATTCTGCTGTATCCTCTGCTAATTCCACTTGAGATTCTTGACGCGCTTGTAATTTTTGTTTGACAGAATCTCTCACGGGTATATATTTCTTGATTGCCTCTAGTCGCTCTCGATCTAGTTTAGCTGAGTGAGCTTCACCGATCATTATTGATATATTAATGATTTAATTACAGCAGCAGAGAGGCTGACGACAACACGTGTGAGTGCGCGTCGCAAACGAACACGCCTACGATTTGAAAAAAATAATCAGCGCGGGGTAACAAAAAAGCTATTTGGGTCTGTTTCCCCTTGTATGGGAATATACTCGGTTAACGGTTTCGGTTTGAGATTATTGACCTTATTTTTTCAGTCTTCGTGGAACCTTTATTTTTGCAAACGGAGCCCTCCAAAAAAGTTGTAGGGTTCAGCCTCTCTGCTGCTGAAATATATCAGATTGATATCCTACGGACAAGCATGCTGCAAAAGTAAGACACCAGCAGTGACATAGAGAAATAGATGGAATGATGGAGGGATGGTGTGGATTAACGAATAAATTGTCAATGATCTGTATTTAGAAAATGGATTAATGGTATTGTAGTTCAGGTAGGAAGATATCTGCACAGGAAACAATATTTTAATTTTGCTGGAAAATATCGTTGCCTATAATACAGAGAATAACTGGACCAGTAAATATTAGGTTAAATGATATCATAAAATATATTATATGTACGGTGTGTAAATACCTTTAAATAATACGATAAAACATGTACGGCGTGGAAATGATAGTAAAAATATATTTTATGTACGGCATGGAAATGAAAATATAAAATATATTACATGTATGATGTGGAAATGATAGTTAAACATATAGTATATATACGGCGTGGAAATGCGTTTAAATGATAGTATAAAATATATCTGCGGCGTGGAAATGAGCATGTATAGAGTATAACAATCACGTTTAGAACTTGTTAAAGCTTACATCACGATAGCAAACATAAATATGGAAATATTGCAAGCAAGATACGAGAAGAATAACTGTATTCAGTGTTACGATTCTAAAATTATGTATCAATGAAAAGGAAAACCATCTACTGCTGTAAAATTCAGCAAACAATTTATTTCCCTAGAATATAAATGAAAGTTTAAAAGGAACGTACCTTACTGTGAATTAAATCCCAAATAATCCTAAATGTTCTTCCACAA
Source organism: Megalonaias nervosa (assembly GCA_016617855.1). Lineage (NCBI taxonomy): Eukaryota > Metazoa > Mollusca > Bivalvia > Unionida > Unionidae > Megalonaias > Megalonaias nervosa. The sequence goes on along the minus strand of JAECUM010010422.1, from coordinate 24,360 downwards.
CTCCAGAAGTATAGAATTTTCCGAATGAATTCGAATAATCATCAGTCTGATGATATACCGATAGTCTTGAATGAATTGATGTACCAAAAGCATTGACGTACCACAATGATATAATCCAGAATGCCCTTGAATGAGTCCTCACTAATCTCAAGCAGTGCCTTTATCCAAATGCGTCAATTATCACTTTGTAATTCCAATGAATAATTTGCATAAATAATTCCTCTCAAATTATAACTGAACACAACTAAGAGTGATTGCACAGACTGGCATTAAAACATGAATAATAATTGTTTATCTAGTTCTTTATAGACAGACTGTCGCCTGATCTAGAGCACAACAAAATGCCTTGACGAGGGTCATTTTTAATGTGGCATACTATCGCATATTGTCAACAAGTTCGATTCCAGAACATTATAAGGTTTATAATCTAGGCTAGGTCTTGAATTCAACTTCTAGTAAACATCTCAAAACTGACAATAGTCAAGTGTCCCAAAACTCTACTCACAATCACGGACGAAGGTCAAGCACAACATATAAACTAAATAACCTTAGCAACCGAAACTATGTGAATAATACGAGCCTGGTAATTGAAGGATGGCTGCATATTTCATTCATCGCATTGGTGATTTATCTATACCTCTTTTGTGACATACACATGTACACACATCGTTCGAATCTCGTGGTTGTGAAACTAACACTATAAACGAATGACATAAATTGGCTAAATGATAATGTACCTATTATTGTTGTGGCTGCATTTAGAAAATTCTGTTTTCAGTATTTAGTTGTATATTGGTGTGTATTTGTGCAATAACGCAGAGTCAATAAAAACATCAACAGAAGCAAAAACGATACAGTAACATAAAGCCAGCACAAACAACACAAGGTCAATATAAAACAGTAACACAAATCCAATACAACAAGAAAAACCAAGTAAACATAAAAATTAACAAAGGTCAACACAAAGCCAGTAGCACAAGCCAATAATACCAAACCAATACAAAACAGTAACACAAAGCCAGTACAAAAGAAAACTATAACACAAATTAAATACCACCAAGCTGTAAAAGAAAAAAAGTAATTTGTATATTCATTTAAATCAGTTCCACGACCACAATTTTAAGACAGGCATAAAACTACAAAATATTTTCCATGTACACTTAACCTCCATCTAACAACCACCTCAACATTACGGTCCGTTTCTAGCCAGTCCAAACAGTGGGGCTCTTATTCGGGTATTTTCGGCTGCATTAACGAGAGGATTATCATCGGCTCAAATCCTCTACATTCTACATCATTTAATAAATCTTTGAAATTAAAACTTTTCATCATTGAAGCTTTCATAGGCTTCATTAGATCTCCATCAAACAGTTTGTCAGCCTATTCATATTTTTATCTATATTTTTTCCATTATATTTCTAGATAATAAATATTAATTACATTTTACTAACTGATATTAGTATTAAGTGTTAACATTGCCTGTGTTCTCTTTCAGGTCCATCAAACATGGTCATTTTAGTGAAAACCATTATGGACTAGGCAGAAGTAGATTTCAAGGAAATATTTAGGACCACTCAATATTTATGATTATCGCCACTGAAATGTGGAGGTGGTTTATGGTGGAAAAATCAAGTTTATAAGTACAATTTGTAAACCAAACTGCCATCACCATCAACAGTGCAACACTTTTCCAGTGTCTGACATACATCTGGAACGTCAGATTGCATATTCGTATATTTGAGAGTTTATAAATGTGTCATAAGGACAAAAAAACATTCCTAGCATAGTGCTGTAGCCTGTGAAGGGAGTTATATAGTGTAGATCTTTGTATTAGCCAGTCAACATGTCATTGTATCACAGAATAAGGCAAGAAATAACTCGGTTTCGCCTTAAACGATTTGATCATTTTCGTCGTACATGCGTACAACATTACCTAGGGTGGATAATTGTTTTTCTAGTTAAGTGACTGAAATAGCATGTATCTCATCGTAGATCGCTTGCGGCGAGAGACACAAAAAGCACGGTATGCACGGGTATTTTACCCTTGCTAATACTCGTTCTCCTGTAGATTGAAGGCAAGTTTCTGTTCTAATCGACACATTGGTCTTTTGGGATCTTGTCAAGGAGTGTATGCTCTCCATTTCATTCTACAGCCATAGGGGTAAGTGTTAGATTTTATTTTATTTGCAAATTGTGAAGCATATTCAGTTTTAATGACGTATAGAGTTAAATATTACCTTTATCACTACCCGGATTTGAAACGTTATGAACTTTTGAACTGTTATAGGTCGCTATTAAGAGTTTAATTTAGTAGCATGTGTCTATAGATTTTAATTCCGTACCTGTTATTATGATCAGTTTGGTTTCATTTGAGCTCTCTGTGTGTGCGGGTGTATCAGGCTGTCGGTCTGGCTGTCTGTATGTCTCTCTGTATGGGGATGGAAACATTCGCTACCATCAAGGCCATACAAGGACGGAAGTGTTGATCTGTAAACTTGTGCGCATGATGGATCCATGAAGGGGGGTGAGGCCGATACAAGTGTGGGCTAATCTAAGAATTCAGGAGAACTGTGTGGTTTGACAATGGACATGTGAACCGGGTCAAACATTCTCGTTTACAAGGTTTTCAAGTATTTATATGAGTCATACGTTGTTATGAATCGTACGTGCTGTACAAATGACTATACGAGTCATGAGTCGCATGTTTGATACAGTTGTTATGTTTATTACAATTGATCATGTTTGTTTCGATTATGTTGTGCTTCAGTTGAGTACATGGAACATATGTTGTGTTTCAATTGAGTACATATGAGTACGACTGAGTTACACCTATTTGCATGAGATTATATGAATCACATCTTGGTTTTACTGTATCGTGTGTTTACAATTTTGAATATATGAATCACATTGTTTCCCATTTGTGAATGTTTGTGTGAAGTAATTAAATGAGTCGTATGTTTAGAATTTGAAAGAATCGCACTGTACATGTTGAAGAGGATTTACATCTTTTAATTCATTTCATAAACTTCCATCTTTCATCACATCGTCATTTAATCCAGGCATCCATTCAGGTCAAATCCTGTCACACATTCATCCTTTATGACATTATCCTGCAATATATCCTGCTCAACCCTTCGGCGGCCAGTTGCCCGCTTTATGATGGTGTCATTAATATGACGAAGTATGGATTACAGACTATTAGTGAAAATACTTTTATAGACTGTGCGCTTTTTTTAATGCCAAAATATTGATCCAAAAAGACAACAAAATTAGCCAGATTGAAAATGACTCTTTCAGTGATTTCGGGAAACTTGAGCAATTAGACCTTTCCTATAAAAACCTCAGAGTCCCCGACCGGTATAATTCAGAGTCTACGAAATTTACAGTACCCTCCGTTGCCTACAATTCCTTGGTATACCTATCTGACGGTCTTCTGGGAAATAAGCATACTGATAGACATGGACTTCTCTTATAACAATATCCTTGATATCGGATTATATGTATTCAATGAAGACCATGTGAACATTCGTAAAATACATCTGGATCATAACCGATTGCAGAATTTGGAACCATGGCCTTGGCATTTACCATATAAAAACAACAGCGACATCACACGACTTATTTACTTAAGTTATAAAAGCATATCCAAATTAGCCAATGAAATGAACTGAACGTATAATTTGGAATTACCATGGACAATTGTTTTTGACGCTGATTTCAACAGTTTACAAAAGTACCAGATGTAACTATTTACAACCCTAATCTTGCCAATGATTCAACTACCTCAGTTTTTTAATTCTTGACATATGGGTCGAAAATCTTCAACAATCCCTATAACTGAGATGGTGACATGTACTATATTGCCGTTGAGATTAGAGACACTTTCTTGCAATGGAGCGACCTCGAACAATATCGTTGTCGATGCAGTCAACCGGATCATTTGTACGGGCAGGATTGGATACATGATGTAGATCTGGACAAGTTTTTGACAAACTACACTGAAGCTGACAGTTGCTTAACTGGATGCGTTTGCCAGAGTCAGCCTTCTAAAGGAGCACTTCACGTTGACTGTAGACTGGCAGGATTTTACGCCTTTCCAGAGACCTTACCTAGTACAAAAGAACATAAAATCGAACTTTATCTAGATGATAATGATATTACTCTTTGGAAAGTTAAACCCTTTATGGAACGATTGGAAAGTTAAATCCTATATGGAACGACTGACTATGATCTCTCTCAAAAACAACAAAATTCGCTCACTGGATGAAGGGTTCATACGAAACGTTACAAGTCTGGAGTACCGGATACTTTCCAGCAATCAGCTATCGCACGTTCCGAAAGAGATACAGCAGCCTAAGATCCAGAATGTCGACCTAAACGAGAATCCGCTTGAGTGCGATTGTGACATAATCTGGATGGCGGATTGGATTCGAATGGCGCCATCTACTATCAATAAATCTCTGAAATGCAGTGCGGCGGATGGCTCACAAAGGGAGATAATCGACGTCACTCAGGAAAATCTGGGCTGTTCCAAAGATTTTCTGATCTCTGTCGGTACCATACTAGGAATTGTTGATATTCTCATCATCATCGTCATATTATTCACAAAACTATGTCACTATGAAACCAAGGTCATTATATTTAAAATATTTAGACTCCATCCAGGAGATGGATACGAAATTGACAATGATTCTACAAAAGAAAACGACGGTCTAGATAAAGCAAAAACAATTTTCATTATACTCTCCAAAAATATATTGGACAATGAATGGTGAATGTTCAAGTGGAACAACGTAGAAGGCGAGCAAAATGGACGGGAGGACGTTAAAGGAAAAGTGTTGTACATTATATTCAAATCTGACGTTAACGAGACATTAACGGATAACCCATTGAGGGAAAGACTAACGGGGTAGAGAGTTTTGAAGAGGAGTGAGCGAATATTTTGGTCCAGAATGATCTATGAACTGTCTCTACCGCCCAATGTTTCTGCAGAAACCAGCAGCCAGCGGGGTGGTGATCATATTATAACCATGACTGACGCGTCTCACCCAGTAGGTCTTCAGTTTTAATTCAGCTGAATATAGAGGCCGCCACGAACTTGTTACTGTTTGTACTACTGGATAACCTAGAGACCGTCAAGAATGTTATGCTTGAACTATTGGATATTTCGTCTCGTCCGATAGCATGTAAAGACTGCAATCTGCATGTTTATTTGGCATTGGATATGCCATGTTTTCATTACAGTAAAACAAAAAACAATGAGGGCATGTTGTTTTCTGTTTATAAACCAAGAATCTAAAGAAGCAATGTTTCACCGATTTGTATATTACGAATTCTTTATAAATTGACTATAGAAACCAATAAGGCCACGTGATAATTCTGTGGATAAACTCAGAGTTCTGTATTATATGAATATTTCTTATATTATATTTCTATAAAACAATGACAAACCATCATAGACACCCTCTGTGTGTGTGTGTGTGTGTGTGTGAGAGACTGGGGGTGTCGTTTATCCTATCCAGCAAACAAGGAATCGCTTTGGGTAAGTGCACATTTTTGTGTTCGCATCAACTAGTAACCCTAGCTATCACAATCTAAGTTAAGTATATATCGTTATGTTAAAATGAACGCGAGTCTCTAGCCTCTATAGTTTCTGGTGACCGCACATTGATGTGTTCACTTGTTCTGACTTCCTTAAACAATCTCAAAAATTGGGATCTTCAAAAGTTAAAACATTATGGATTCTTCAAAAGTAACAACAACAACTTTCTTCAGAAGAATATTATTTGTTTGCTATAAACATAGAATTCTAAAACGAATTCAAATTGGCGTTAACATATATGAAACGTGACATGTCGTGCATTTTTAATGACTTTTATCTTTAAAATGCTGAAAAACTTATGTGCATTTAACTTTTATTTGTTTCCTTTTTCTCCTGATTATATATTTAGATTACGTATAATCTGGACTTGACCTTGATAAAATCGAGCTCACTGTCTACCGGACTAGGGATACTAATGTTTTGGGGGTTTTTTTAATACAAACTTAATATTTCTCTAGGAGTATGGGTGAAATATTAGGATCATTATCAATAAAGGTAAACATGTTTATTTTGGCCTGGGTCTATGATATTGGAATTCCACCATGAAGAACCTGTAGCACCTGATTTTTCCCATGTTTTTTTTATAATAACTTTAGTAACATAATTTATGTCTTCTACTTAAACGTTTCAAGAAATGAACATTGGACCTACAACCTCAATCTATTTGTGTGACTTACGTTACGAGTCTATGCTCTTAAGTAAGTAACAGAAAAGAGTAAAGACAATAAGCTTTGTAAAATTTAACAAATAATTTATTTCCCTAAATTACTAAGTGAAAAATGAAAAAGAAGAACTTATGGTATTGCGAATTAAATCCAAAAATAATCCAAGAATTAAAGACACAAGTCCTAGTAATAAAAAGTCCTGAATAAAGTTCAGTTCAAGTCCAGAAGAGATCCAAAATTGAAGGCGATGACGTGTTTGTTATGGTCTGCGAAGTGCTGATGTGTCAACAGTCTCTTGTTCAATCACAAAAAATATTATTCCAGGTCTGAATTTAGTATAAAGTCCAATGAATGCCATTATCCAAGAATTTTATCAGAGTACTTTTGTATTTCCAGAAAAAATAATCACTTGAATTCAATAATTGGAAGAAAATAAAATTCAGCTCAAACTGGTCACAACTTAATACAACTTCAAGTTCTAGATGTTAAAGCACGACTGGTAAAATCCTCACAGTCACATGATAATATAGTCCTCTGCTTGACCCCATGTTACAAATTAGCATTTTCTAAAAACAATCACTACCTAATAAAACAAATAACCTTCTATAATGATCTAATGAGCCTTGTTTACTTACAACACAACAGCCGATAAAATAATTCACTTAGGAATCTCCAAAACCCTGACCCAAATCAACATGTTTACCTTAATAATAATTCGGTTAATATGCTTATACACATAAAGAATAATGAAACTATTATTAGTTGTTCACATAATTGAAATGAAAAAAAATTAAAGAAAAAGTCAATCAGGTCAAGCAGAAATGAACTCAAATTTGGACTAGGTCAAGTCCAGCAAAGTTACATTGCAATAAAATGTAATAATAAAAAAATTACAACTAACAGACAAACAATTAGATTTACATAACACTTAGGTTTCATGTAATCTTGTTCACTTGAGCACGTATTCATTATTGCTTTAATATATTTAGCAGAATCATTATTATTGCTGTGTTCAGTATATTATTTAAGTGAAATTTATTTACTCAAATATTTATTTACTGGAAATGCAAAGTGCTCTTGGACAGAAACGTCAACTTGGATTTATAATGAATTCGGACAAAGAGATATTGGATTATATTACTGTAATTCATCAAAAGACTGTTGGCTCAACTCCACGTTACAGGCCACTACAGGCACGTCAACACATTCAGTGTTGAATAGTAGTTCAAATACATCTGTAATTTACTTAGAACTTTATTTATTAAGACTTGTGATACAACTTTTTGGACTATTTGGGATTTAATTCACACTATCGTTAGTTCTTTTTAAATTTTCTCTTGGTATTGTAGGGAAAAAACTTATTTGCTGAATTTAACCAAGCTTTTTTGTTTTTGTTCTTTTTTGTTACTTGGATTACGATCATAGAGTTGCAATACTTCAGGAACTAACAGTTTCCTCTGCTCAACTGCAACACAAAAGGATTTGGGCCAATAAAAGCTCTGTAATGATATCTAGTTTTCAATTCCTGAAATGAGTCCTCAATTACTTTTGAAATCTAATTAAAAATGCACATGATTCTTTTAAGAACGTTTTAACATATATTAATTTAATAATTATAATCAGACTGGCGTTTTCACTATCACTTGTGTGAAACTCAATTCATATATATGATTAATCAATGGCTGAAGATATTAGATCAAGTAGAAATGGTTGGCATTTACGTTGTGATTTTCATGCTTTTGATCATGTACACCATGAAACTTTGCTTCAAACACTGAAAATCTATCAACGTAATGAAAACTCCCAAAATTAATTTACTTCATAGTTTACTACCTATGTGCAAAAGGCATCTTTCAATGGTTACCTGGGCATTCTGGCAAGAAAACTTTTAATCATGAAGTGCCACAGAGCTCCATCCTCGAGCCCATGTTTTTTCATTCTTACCTTTTGTGATACAAAAGTCAGTTTCGTCCACTGACCATTATGCAAATGTATCTTTAAATAGTTACCTAGTCTTTCTAACAATTAAACTTTAATGATGAAGTGCCACAGGGCTCTATCCTGATACCTACGTTTTTCATTATATTTAAGAACGACTTACTCTCTGTGATACGAAAGTCAGCTTCTTCCACCGACCATTATGCAGATGGCACTACACTACCTGAGTCAGATAAAACCAAAACTGAGGTTAAAATAACTTACAAGGAACTGTTAAAAACATTCAATTATGGTGCAAAGGAATCAGTATGAATTTAAAAATAGAATAAACCAATACTATCTAAACCAAAACAAAAAGAGCAGGACTAAATAGCTTCAAACTCCAAGTTCTAATAGAAAATGTGTATCTTAATATGACCTTTTATTATACAATTAGTTGTGTCTCTGTAGATAAAAAAAAAAAAAAAAAAACGTCTCTAAAACACGTTTCGTGTTTCAAGGTTAATTCTTATCTTTAGCCACTCAGGAACATCAAAACAACCATTTCTTTCTAGTAGAAAGGAATTTGTTTCATAAGAATTACATTATACTCAAGCCAAAAATAAAACCCAATTCATTTTAAAGCAGCTTTCATAATATACCAGTCTAATATTAGGGAACAATATTCCCTGTGACATTTAGCGGGATCCTGGCATTTCTTAATTTTATAATCAATGTCTCAAATCGATGAAATCTTAAAACTGTCGAACAGTTCCAATGAATATAAATACATTATGCATTGCTCTGCTTAAACATATTTTTCGCTGATGTTGTTTGTATAAATTTATGTTCTCACTGAACATTGTGCGTTACGTTCTCGGCTTGAAAATTTGAATTTTAGAATAACTCGATTCTTTAGTATTGAGAGCCAAATTTATTGCATTGTTCTTTATATACTGTTAATATTGTACACTACAGACGACCTCATGGTAGATTAAACCTTTAACTAACTGAGTTTACTTTATTTTATTAAAATAAAGTCAATATTATTATTATTATTATTATTAGCAGCAGCAGCAGCAGCAGCAGGTAGGGCAAACAGACCACCCGCTCTATTTTCTGTGATTTGTTTTCAATATATTTCATGTTTCCCTGGGGCAAGACCAGCATTCCCCCCTCCCCGTTGTAGCTGGGGTGGTTAGCCGACCAAACTCCTCTCTCTTTTCTTTGATTTTGATCTTTTTTCTTGTTCCCCATGGCGGTACAACTAAGCCCCTCTATCTTTCATGGGGCAGCTTGGCACTGGAATGTTTGCATGTAGTAAAATTGTATATAATCCATGACAAAACATCGCGCGTATCGAGTGCACCCTGCTTGTGACCAGTCATCTTAATTTTCATTACTCTATTAAGTATAGTGCCTTTGTTTGGAATCAATTTTGTGTGTCGTATTGTCAAGAAAGAATTAATGCTACAAACACAGGACTGACCTTGACCAGACTCAGGCGAGCTGTTCACTATCCGATATAAACAGAAAATTCAATTGAAACGGAGTTGACGGATCTTGGAATAAAATGATTTTTTTTCTTTATATCGGATTGTCCGAGGGGAGTCTATGATTAATTGATCTACAGCCCTGTTAACTTGATATATTAATTCTCATTATTTATGTGTGACCGCGTCAGTAGCGCAGTTGGTTAAATGGCTGGTATTGGAAAAAGACTTTGGGGGCTCGAGTCATGGCAACGGAATTGTTTTAAATTAGTAGGAAGACAGTGGAGCCTAGATGTGTGTATGGAACTGAAAGACAACTTTGACGATGTGTGGATCGTTGTTAATGATGCTACTAGACATAAATAATGTTTTTGAGAAGTGGTGTGATGTTTGTTTGTAGTGTCCTCTGATCCTTATAGGCTGTCGTTTGACTCCCTAGGGGATTACTGAGAGCAAAATGGGCATGATTGTGTAGGCGAGCAAGCAAATCTTGCCAAAAAAATAATTATTGATCAGTATTTTTGTTGTTGTTGCTGCTGCTGGCAATCGTAGCGTGTCCACTCAGTGGCAGGCATCGGTTTGTTCAAGTTTTATTTTTATTTTTTAAATGTTAAAATGTTCAAGTTCGCCAGACAGGCACTGCATTCTTCTACGGTCAGAATAGCATCGTCAATGCCAACCCCCCAATCCCCCTTCCGCAGCTGTCTTTATTGCGAAGTGTCTTTGAATTTTCATGTTGAGCTTCGTTGACAGCAGCTTATTTCCGGTGGTAACTACCCCCGCGATTAACGATAAGACACCAAGAGCTACTCCTACTGGGGCGCAACCTGCTATTAACGTGATTGCTATTCCGGTCACACCAAGTCCCACTGTGGATGATGTTGCTATGCCTGATGCCGCGTCAGTAATTCCATTTACACGTTTTAATTTAGCAAGTATTCGTTGGCGTTTCTCAATTTCCACACACAGTACACATAGTCGCCTATGCCCCAATGATCTTGTCACATCGAAACTGTTGTAGATCTTCTACTATGATGAGTGTACGAATTCAATAGCGTAGAAGTAGTTAGTGGACACTAAAATTTTATTGGTTCTCTCTGCATTCTCTCTCAGGCGATATAAACACGACTTCGTATTTTTATTCGCGATAAGAGCACAGGACGTCCTTGAGTGTCTAATTTTACCTACGTCGGTTAACGCAACAAAATTAATAGCGACAAGCCCAGCTACCACTGTGATTATATCAGATGCCTCAACGTTACTGGTTTTTGGCTTTCAAATTGATCGTGAAATAACAGGGTCTCATCCTTGTTCAACACGGTGGTTTTTATTAACGCCGATAATAATTTATCTTGGGTTAAAAATCTTGATGTGTCCATATATGCAGTTTGTCCGCCGAGCCCACCCCCATAAACTTTTGATCGTCCATAAATATCTGCCATTCTAAAATGTCAAAATGCTGTAATGTCTGACATTCAGTCCGGCTGCTGTATGTTCTAACAATGCCGACACAGGATTTTACCCTTAAGGATAGCAACGAGAGCCTTCAGAGACTCGTCCCCGCATGGTGGAGGGTCTTTCTTTCTTGGTGTTGGCAACGTTGCGGACCACAGTGGAGCTTTCAATTGCCTCACATACCTGATAAATTCTTTTGGTGGCGGTAACCCCTATTAATCACAATATATGATTGCACACAAACTAATATAATATCTGACCGAGGGTTTTATAGGACCGTCTGCGGAATCATGGCTGATAGTCTTGTTTCTTTTCCTTGTGGTGGACCTGGCAGCTGGTCTTGCAAGAAAATACCCCTTCAGCGTTTTATTTTTCTTCGCCGCTCAGGCCATTATATCAAAATTTGACATTGGTAGACATTTGTTCTGCTCAGAAATATCTAGGCTCTGCTCGCGCGACCAGCGGCCACTAGGTTTTGGCAACCTTGGCAACGAGGACTCCCATAGTTGCTGCAGTTGCTCAGCTGGCAGTATTCGACCGGTATCCAGAACCGTTCGTAGTCTTAGTCGAAGTTCGAATCCTTGTTTGATTGAGACATCGAAGTGCTCCCCCTGTTACTTTTCTTGTCATTTTATTGTCGGCATATCCAGGGCGACAACCGCCGTAGCTTTTGAAAAGGCTGGACCCGCAGCAATCGCGGTGGCCTTTCCATGGGCTAGTAGTGTTGGTAGCGATACAAGAAGCGGGCATATCCCGGTGGTTTTAGCCATATCAGCGACTTCAGCCGCAGACATGTGTTATCGATATGCGACAAGCTCTTGCGATCTTAATCATTAACGTGGGTATGATGTCGCTATGTCAATGCTAGTTGATTTGGCCCTCCGTGCAGCTGTGAATTTGATATTTTTCAGAGAGAGTATACGACTCTAATTCGTCAGCTAGCCTCCATGACCATTAGCGTTTGTCCGACAGTATCACAGTGATACATCTGTAGTCGTCAATGCCAGCGCCTGTCTTCTCCACACGGGCTCGGACATTCATATTTACGACACTTTCTCTGAATACATCGAGATGTTCCAACAAGAAGTAATAAATTTGGTACATGTGAAATCCTTTTGAGATATTTGTAGTCCAGTGTCAACGTTCTGGTCATGTCCCATAAACGACATCAGGCAATGATAAGCCCCTGTGATATGACTCTGTTCAAAATCCGGTTGGATTACTTCGGATGGTTCTTGATGACAATTTAACCGCAGGAAAACTTCGTCAACACCAAGTCGATCAAACGCCATGGAGATTTTTTCTTGCGCGTTCAATCGTTCAGTATCCTCAAACACCACAAATACATGTCAAGGTGCAGAAACGCCCTGTTGTTGTGCAATTTGCCATATAAATTGACCAGACTCTGCACTCTGAACTGTATCTGTCGTCATTGACAGACACGATAACTTTGAGTGACCACTACCCTGCATAAAGCTAAGTAACCTTGCTTCATCAGGGAGCGGCGGTGCCAATGTTTGAATCCACAGAGACAATTGTACCAACGTAAGGTTTCCATCTAGCATGCCTGACAACATTGTTGTCATCATTCCTTGTGTGTGTCAGCAAAACCGTATGCTTGGCTCCAAAAATAACCTTTCTAACATTTCGACAAAACTCAAAAATGTATGACAGTGGAATTACGTAACTAATTGGCGGTTAATTTGTGCTTGGCTTGCTACATCGGCAGCGTCAGCAGTATTTCTGGGTCTTCGCATATTATATGGGCGATCATCGACATTATCCGCGATGTCTTTGGCGAACATCATTGAGGGCTGCAAGAATAATCATCGTCGTATCGTGCGAATCCAATTATCTTCGTTGTCACATCAACATTATTCAGGCCAGCTTCCGTTAATGGTGTATCTGGCGCTATTAAATAAAGCCATCACCCGGTTATTAATGGATTGTCATTGGTTTTCATGAGAGTTTCTTTGATCTCAGGAAACGCTTCCGCGAGCAAGAAATACCAGCTTGTGTCCTAATCCTGTAATTCTACTCGATCACGATCGTTTGGTACGATTATCAAAAGAATAATACTGGTAATCACGAACAGATTTGTCCTTGAGCACTGACTTGACCATGTCGAATGCGGGATCTGATATGAGTTTGAACATGTTTTATAGCGGTACCTAATACTTCAATGGGACAACCTTAGGATGTTCGAACTGCGCTCTGGCGGAAGGAAGATAGCTCTGCCAAGATCACCGGCGAACATTTCTAAGTATCCCATCAGCAATGTGATTAGCGATCGTATTTCTACGAGAGAAGTTGCGCTTTTACGGGCGGACCGTAGTTCTGGCATCTTCTGCTAGATCATTTAGTCGTTGGTAATAGAGGCATTTATTATTTGTTGTGTTCGCACTGAGTGTTTCTGCGCTTGGCAGACCAAAGTTTGGCAAACTTTCGCTTGCCAGCCCAGGTAAACCTACACCCTTCCGAGGCATAGATGTAGCCCTTCCGGATGGTTTCCAGTCTATAAGTCTGGCTACCCTCTCCGTGATCGCGTAGAGTGCCCTTGGTGCCGCCCCCGCTACTTTTCTACCAATACCTTTCTCTGAGCATATCTCTGAGGGTTCCAATGGCATCTTTAGCCAAAGAAATACCTTGCTCCTTAACCACTGGAACGACTTTGCTAAATATCCTTTGACTTGCCGAGATCTGATATGCAAGCTGATCGTAAATGTTTGTCTATTCAGATCAAGCAAATGTCCATCTTGATCTGTCATTGTAAACCTTACTAGGGAAACAATATTGCTATGACACAGCAGAAACGCACTGGCACATTGGAATGACCATGATTAGGTCTTCCTGAGGGATATTCGGGTAAAAACTGTATAGGATCTAACAGGCACGGACAGATCTGACAGTGCTTTCACGATCTTCGATGTAATATTAGATTTATCACGATCTTCGATGTAATATAAACAATGACAGGGGCTACATGACGTCCTTAGCTATATGGAGAATTATCCACAGTGAGTTCTCCGGTCTCATCAGCTGGCCATCCAAGCACGGCCTTTATCTAAGACGCTCCTATATCTATGGGGTACCCCGCAGTGGATATTTCAACGGCAGAGCTTAATGTGGGTTTGTGAACGACAATTGTGATTTTAAAAACATGTCCGGTGATATTTTTATCAGCCGTTGAAATTCAGAATTGATTGCCTCAATCTCGGGTATAACAACGACGTGCCAATCTGGTGGTGTTTTCCATGAATAAAACAATTGCGTTGTTTGCTGATAATCTCCCCGAAGCAGACGCGATTTGCCATTTGGCCAACTGTAGTACATGCGTAGCTGCGTCAACGTGATTTCAAGTGTGTGACCTGGTGGCGCCTTAATCACGGAATGAAACACATCACCAAACTGCGGTCGTCTTGTCGATGCAGACACCATCGTAGTGGTACTCGGAATTGTGTTGGCAATGATTTTATCAAGTCGTAATTGGAGTGCTGTAAGCTTTGTCATTGCCGCGGTATCGGTTATAACATTGCCTACCGTTGAATTAGTAGCTGGCAACTTAGTCGCTATGCGCATCATCAGTCATCTCCTTGATCAACACCAGGTACGTCATGTGTGTAGTCGTTGACAGATTTCTATTTCTTCGTCGATGACGCCAACGGAATTGTTTCTGGTGTTACGTGTAGACTCGTGCAAAGGTAACAAGAGAAAAGAGTGATGTTAACAAGCTTTGTATATTTCAACAAAATAATTTATTTCCATGAAAACAATGTAAAAATTGCAAATAGGACTTACGGTTTGTAAATATAATCCAAAATTTTATCCTAAGATTGAAAAATACAATTCCTATCACTAAACAGTTCTAATAAAGTCCGAATTCGAATCTCAATAAAATTCCAATCTGGAGGCGATGACGTCAGATAAGACTGTTGTACTGGTGGTAACAGATCCTCGATTGAATCACAGTTTATGTTTCCATATAACTCCAGAATAAACTTCCACTGAATTTCTTTCTCCCAGAACTTTTTATAAAAAAAGTACACTTGTTTAGTTTTCTAGAGAATAAATTATTAAATTCCAGAAACAGATGAAAATCAAACTGGCTACAACAATTAAAAAACACTTTATTCCCTTAAGGTGTTAAGAGCGACTCTGACCCGATCTAATAGAAAATAGCTGTTTTAAGCCTCGATTTTAGATCACATGGTATTCCACGTGATAGGCTAGGTGATTTACTAATTTGATCATCGCAATAAAATAAAATGCCATTTATCACGTATGCAAGAACAGCCTTATCTAAGGACCAAATTCTCACACTGAAAATAAATTTTAAAAAAAGGCTATTTACATCTCAGCTAATACGTGAGCCGAAATGACCTTGGAAATAGCCAATCGTTATCACTCGATGTTTACAAAACTGTGTACCAGAGTGAGCTAAAAATAACGCTTCTGTAATTGGTTTTACGTTCTAAATAAACATAATTTACTGAAAAACTATCGAATTCCGTGAAAATAATCATTACAATAAAATGTAATGAAACAAAAAATAAAATAAAAAGAATTTGAAAACTAACACACAAGCAATTTAATTACATATACGTAACAGTGGCATGACGCGTTAATACGAGAAGTTCTTATTGGTCAAGAAGCCCTTCGACATCGTCGTAGGAGGCAACTAAGCTGCCACCTTTGGTTGCCCGTGGCGACGGACAAGCTCTCTTGCCACGTTCGATGGTCACATGCTTAGGGTAAAATGTGTTGGCCATGGCGACGCGGAAAAAATCGCGTGACTCCTGAACTTGCTTGTTCGATCTGGTTCCTACAGTTGCTTGGGTCTGGGTGCTCTCCGGTGTCTACTACCTTGCTTATAAGTTCACGACAGCCTGCATCAGCCTTCTTCTTCTTCCCATCCTTATTTAATACCCGGCTCCACCCGGTTAAAACAAGATAAACTCATCTGTGCCACTCTTTAATATTCTTAGGGAGTTTTCGTCCTGGTAATAAATGTTGTCGCCGCCTCTTATATTCTTGTCGTGTAAACGCGTCCGCATCATCAACAATGTTTTAGCTGGCTCGTTCCTTAAACAACCGTGGTTGTGTTGCCATTTCTGATTTATACTCTGGGGCTCATCACGCGAAAACATCTCAGCGATATCATCGACGTTATTAGGGGTGCTTGCAATGACTGCTTCTGCGCGCGTTGTTGCCTCAATAGCCCCTCTGATTTGATCTGGCAGATTTTCAGTGACTTCTCGAATCTATTTAATATCTCCGGGTTGAGTGTGTGGCCGCGACGATTTCTTTCTTGACTTAATTAACAGGGCAAATGTTTATTCGAACCCCTCAGTGAGATAATCCCGCGTTGACAGACGCATTTGTAATAGCTTGCGTATGCATCGTTATAGCGTTCCCAGACGCTCTTGTGCTGGCCGCTCTTGCCGACTCACGTAATATGAAAAGTATATCTGTTCAATTCTAACCGGTAAACACCGATAACATCTTTGCGTTGACCAGGGCCAACTTTGGGATTCATGTGTATCGCCCTGTAAGATATATCACGTTGGTGTTTTTGTGTCTTCCTTCGAGGGAACATTTTGGCCGGGTTTGATTGTTTTCTCAAGCTTTACGTCGTCGAACTCAGCTAAAGTGATTTTGCTGACATCGATGTTTTCGATGGAAGGTTTAGATTGATGTCCGATTTAAACTCAACAACGTTGTCGCTGTCAGTTGCCGCCGTTGCAGTGTCATTGAAATCTCGTAACACATTATAACAAGGCTGGTCATCTGCGGTTGGCGCCGCCAGATATAACTTGTACCACTTGAGCAATCTCATAACGAGATTACGTAACAATTGAGTCTTACCTGAGCCATAATTATCGGACGGACACTGCTTGGTAATACCTGGTTGTGTATGTCCCGGGTGGGGATTTTTGTCGTTAAAAAGTCCAATATGCGAAACTCCTTATTGGCAACGTTGTTGCCGGGCAAGCTTTGTTTGCCCACCATCGATTTAATGAATGATGCCATGGTAACAAAATGTCTTTAAGCTTATAATGTTTGCGATGCAAGGAATGCACAGACATGTTAGACGTACGCGAAGATACAATGGCGAGCAAAGCTCTCCAAACTAGACGAAGAGTACTCATCGTTGTGTGTGCGTAAGATGCGGTAACACAATATACAAGATAATACCTGGGATAACAACCCACAAGTTTAGCGGCGATATAATTTCCAAGCTGGTTTCGCTGCCTGGAATGCCAGGGGCAAAATACCCAGGAGAGAAACATCTCACGGGTTACAGTTAGTGTGGGCCCGGAACACGACTCGATATCTGACTTGAGGATGTTGGCCTTTACGCTGATAATCCATGCAGCGGTGTAAAACCAGTCAACGAGATAGATCGTGCGTGTTACCGGCACCATCTTGGGTATCGTATTTCTGATCTAGCTCAGAGATATATTGCCGATCGTGCGCTCATCAAAGCATTAAATAACATTAGCTCACCACGATTCAAGAACGTCTAACACGATGTTTAATACGAACTGCATTGCGGAATAAGATGGCATTGAGACAATAAAGTGTCCAGACAGTGACACTTCCCATGGCAACCATAGGAAACCAGATGTCTCTCCGTTGCCCAGATAATGAATTGCTCGAGGCAGTTAAGGTATAATGGAATCAGTTTATTACAGTCCCAGTGCTTATTGGAAAGGCAATGCAGCGATCAGAAAATTAGCAAGCACAGCTCAATCATTATGGCGGATTCATTTGCCTCATGAAAAAAAAATTCCACGTGCGTGGTTTGACGTCAGTACATCCAACGAGGTTGACCAAACTAACATTGTGTTTCTGTCACAAGACGGCAAATACAGAGCGGAGCTACAACGACAGGGAGGGAAAAGGCATGTCCGTGGCGTGTCGGTGCAGGAAGAGGAACAAGGGCCAGCGATCACAGAACTGAGGAAGCAAATGATGGAGCTGACGAGATTGGTCGCTGAACTTACGACTGAAGTAAGGAGTACCAAGCAATCGAGGAAAGTCCAAGAGCGACGCAGAAACAGAAACTATGACGAACTTGTTTGCTACCGGTGCGGCCAGCTGGGACATTTCAAGAAAGTCTGCCCTGCTAAGAAGTCATTTAACAGTAATTCGCAAACGACCCCGCAGTGGACGGGTCGCATGAGATACGACAGGAATGAGAGGCAGAGACGCAAGAGGAATAAAGTTACTTATCGACTTGTAAACCGGTCGTCGGATGCTGACGTATGTAGCAGGCACCATTGAAGGTGCTGGTGTCGATCTCCTGATTGATACGGGTGCTACCGAAACTATACTATCTAGAGAATTCTATAAGAGAATCAAATCGGAGAAAAGACTAAACCTGATTCCTGTGAGAGGGAAAATCAGTCTCGCAGGAAGCTTGGAACATATTGTGTCGAAGGAGTGGATACGTGCAGATCCAGAGAAAGTGTCCGCCATCGGCGACTGGAGAAACCCAACGTCGCAGACAGAACTTCGCAGCTACTTAGGACTATGCTCATACTATCGACGATTCATAAGGGGATTTACCGATATTGCAGCTAGCTTTTACCGGCTGACAGAAAAAGGGAGACCTTTTGACTGGACTGAGAGTTCTCAATCGTCATTCGATGCGTTGAAGAGGCGATTGACGACGAGCCCTGTATTAGCATTCCCAGACCCTGAAAAGCCCTTTATTCTTGACACAGACGCTAGCGATAGTGGACTTGAAGCTGTCCTGTCGCAAGTTCACAACGGATGCGAAAGAGTTGTAGCATATGCTGGTCGATCGCTAACGAAAGCTGAGAGAAGATGTTGCGTGACGAGAAAAGAGCTATTGGCGGTCGTATTTTCTGTGAAATATTTCAAGCATTACCTGTATGGAAGACGTTTCTTGATTAGGACAGACCACAGCTCCCTGAAGTGGTTATTGCATTTCAAGAATCCGGAAGGGCAACTCGCAAGATGGATCGATGTCCTGTCGCAGTATCAGTTTGAGATTCAAAATCGTCCAGGAAGACTGCATCGTAACGCTGACGCCCTGTCCAGAGGCCCGTGTAGGCAATGCGGTTTTCAAGTAGAGACACAAACCGAAAAGAAAGAAACGAAAGTAAGCAGCGATGATCCAGCGACAAACAAGGACTGGAGTGTTGCGACTGATATACCAGTAGCTGTGATACAGACGCCTTGTGGTAGCGATGATTTCGCCGAGGCTCAGAAATCCGACCAGGATGTTGCAATTGTGATGAGCTGGGTGGAAAGTAAGAAACGACCACCGTGGGAAGAAGTTGCCAGATATGGCGTGCTGGTGAAAAGCCTCTGGAGTCAGTGGGACCAGCTAGAGATCAAGAACTCCATACTCTGTCGCAGATGGGAGTCGCACGATGGTAGAGAAATTCACAGTCAAGCTATTGTTCCACGAGAAAAGAGAACTGATATTCTACGCATGAAGGACACCTTGGCATCAGAAAAACTCTAGAGAAGATCAGAAAAGAGTATTATTTGGTCGGACTTCAGAAAGATGTGCGACTGTGGTGCCAGAGATGTGAGGCCTGTGCGAACCGAAAGTCACCAGGACAGAAAAAGCGCGCTCCAATGCAGCTGATTGCGTCAGGGGTTCCAATGGAACGCATAGCTGTTGACATCTTAGGGCCACTTCCGAAAATCGAAAATGGAAACGTTTATATTCTCGTGATTGCCGACTACTTTACAAAATGGACAGAGATATTCACAATGCCTTGTCAGGAAGCTACAGTTATCGCAAAACTGATAGTAGAGGAAGTCGTCACACGTTTCGGTGTACCATGACAGATTCACACGGATCAAGGTCGACAGTTCGAGAGTGAGCTCTTTCGTAAAATGTGTCGACTCCTTTGAATCGAGAAAACTAGGACCAGTCCGTACCATGTGCAAGGCGACGGCATGGCGGAAGGATGAACCGAACGTTACAGGGCATGCTGTCTGCTTTCGTCTAAGAACGACAAAGAGACTGGGACGAGCACATCCCATACCTAGCGATGGCATACCGCTCTGCAGTACAGGAAACCTCATGTTTTACTCCCAATTTCATGATGATGGGAAGGGAAGCAGACTTACCGTTAAATGTTGTGTTTGGAAAACCACCTGATCAACGTTACAGTAGTTTGCATAACTGGATTCAATCATTGGAATGAAGATTAAAAATTTCACATCATTTCGCCAGAGACAACTTGCAGATTAACATGCGGAGACAGAAGCGCTATTATGACAGCAGGTCCAGATAGGAGAGGTTTCAGGCAGGCGATCTTGTCTGGTTGTTTTCGCCGAAAAGAAAAAGGGGAATTTCGCCGAAATTACAGACATGGTGGTATGGGCCCTACGAAGTCATTGACAGGTTGAGTGACGTCAATCACAGAGTTAAATGCGGTAGACATGGGAAATCCCTCGTAGTGCACGTGGATCGTTTGAAGAGGTATCAGGGACGTAATGAAGTCGCGAAAGGAGCGAGGGAATTGGACTCTGAGACTTCGGAATGTATGGATAAGAATCGAGGGAACGACGACCACGATGATGCCAGTCTTGTTGCGCCTTACCCCATCGACACCATGACAGAAGTTCTCCCAGTGAACAACGGCGACAATGGAGAGTCAAGAACAGCTGGTGATGAGCGACCTAGGAGACAGAGGAAACTACCCAAGAAATTGTAAGAATTCTATGTGAACTTTGCAAATCTGGAACAGTGAAACAAATGTGTTCGGAACATTCCTATGTGTAATTCGAATAGCCTACTGCGCTTGATTAGAATTGTTTAGCGCAGCATCCAATCAGATGCAGAGTTACAATTTTGTGCCAGTCATTACCATGGACATTTATACTGAACATTCATTCTTTTGTGATTATTTGATATTGTGTTTTCATGTGATTTAACTGTGACTTAAGTGATTTTATTATTTATTTTCTTTCTTGACCATTCATATGTGCGTGGAAGCACATAATAGTGGGGGCGTGGGTTGTGTAACGAGGAAACCCCATGGACTTCAATTTTCGTTTCGTTATTTAATATTTCGTTTCGTTAAAGTTTATGCTGTGATTTTAAATGTTTGGCTGGCTTTGTAGTGCCATCTAACGTCTTAGTTTTGGGTTACGTGATTCCGCCTGGGTATATATATATAGGGCCAACTGTGGCTGCTATGGGGGTGCTTTAAGAAGTAGTATAGTGTGAAGACGTCCCCTGCAGTATAGCAGTATAACCACCCCGCCAAAGCAAGTACACTTGGTCGTATTTCGTTGGACAGGAGTGAGCCAGGCCAGGGAATCGGAAAAGAATAGGGACAAGGTGTTTCGTCGACCAAAAGCCGGGCGCTATAAGGCTCGTCCAAGAAACGCAGAGGTCTTGTGGTAATACACGTTCTTGACTGAGGATAACTCTTCTTTCATCATTTCGCACTGTCGTCTCTCTCTGTTGATCTCGATCGGGTTACGACGCGACTCTGCGACACAGTTGGCGACTCGGCTACAGCCCTGCGACCAAGTCAACGACCAGGACTTTTTCATGAGATTAAGCTTTGTTTCTTATTACAAGGTGTGATATTTTGGTGTTATGATAGAGTCTAATTACAGAGTATGATAATTTAACGTGAAAGTAGGATCTAATTACAGGACATAATAATTTGGTGTTGTGGTGAGGTCAAATTCGCGATGATGATGATGATGATGATAATAATTTCGTGTTATAATAGGTCTAATTACATGGTATGATAATTTGGCGTAAGAGTAGAATCTAATTACAGGGAATGATAATTTGGTGTTGTGGTGAGGTCTGATTAAAGGGTATGATAATTGGCGTTAATATAGGGTCTAATTACAGCATATGATAATTTGGAGTTATGATAGGTCCAATTACAGGATATGATAATTTGTCGTCAGCATATGCTCGAGTTACATATGATAATTTATCGTCAGCAGAGGATCTAGTTACATGATATGATAATTTGGTGTCGTGGTGAGACCATATTACGGGCTACGACAATGTGGTATTAGGGTATGACAGTTTGGCGTTAGAGCAAGGTCTAATTACAGGGTATTATAATTTAAAGTTACGGCAAGGTCTCATTACATGGTATGATAAATTGACGTTAGGATGGCGTCTAATTACAGAGTATGATAATTTGGCGCTAGGGTAGGATTTAAATACAAGGTATGAGAGTTTGGTGTCTAATAACCTGGTACGATAATTATCATTATCATTATCACTATGTATCACAATTATCTCACTATGTAACACAATTTTTGTTCTGTGTAGTAAGTGTTATTTCGTAATTGTTTATGCCTAAAAAGTATAGAAAATGACTATTATTTCTCACAAACTTTACTTTTGTTACCAGGACAGTGATATTTTGAAATTTATCTATTTCCAATAAGAAAACGGGCGAATATGTGTCTTTTCATTCACATAAAGTCAGAAAAAAGCAACATATGAATCAAAATTAACATGTATTTATACTTAAGTAATACAGAAATGACCACAAATGATTTAAAAGTGAGTAGTTTTCCGAGATTTGCATACTGTAAATCACTTTCACGAATCAGCCTCCAAATGTAGTCTCCCATCATGTTCTCGTTATACTGTCCTTGGTAGCGGCGCTCAAAGTCCAGTATATCCTGGTGGAAGCGCTCTAATTGCTCCTCCGAGTACGTTCCCATGTTCTTCTTGAATTTATCAAGATGGACATCAAGGATATGGACTTTGAGGGACATCCTGCAGCCCATTGTGCCGTAGTTCTTCACCAGAGTCTCAGCCAGTTCCACATAGTTTTCAGCCTTGTGATTGCCCAGGAAGTCCTGAACCACTGCGACAAATCTGTTCCAAGCCGCTTTCTCCTTACTAGTGAGCTACTTGGGGAATTCATTGCACTTCAGGATCTTCTTTATCTGTGGTCCGACGAAGACACCGGCTTTGACCTATGCCTCAGACAGCTTAGGGAAGAAGTCTTGAAGGTACTTGAAGGCTGCCGACTGCTTATGTAGAACTCTGACAAATTGTTTCATAAGGCCCAATTTGATGTGCAATGGTGGCATCAGCACCTTTCGGGGGTCCACCAGTGGCTCCCACTTGACGTTTTTCCTCCCCACAGAGAACTCTGTCCGCTGTGGCCAGTCCCGCCTGTGGTAGTGCGCCTTGGTGTCCCTGCTGTTACAAAGGCAAAGATAGCAGGGAAACTTGGTAAAACTGCACTGGAGACCCGTCAGGAATGCCACTATTTTGAAGTCTCCGATGACATCCCAGCCGTACTCATCATAGCTTAAGGTGTCCAGCAAGGTCTTGATACTATTGTAATCCTCTATTGAGGTGCACCGACTGAGCCAGGGAAAGAGACGGGTACTTGTTTCCATTATGGAGAAGCACGGCTTTGAGGCTCCTTGATGAGCTGTCAATGAAGAGGCGCCAATCATTCTGGTTACAGGCGATTCTGATTGCCTCGAACAGACTGGTCACATTGTGGCAGAAGCAGAGCTCATCTTGACGGGTGACGAAGCTGGAAAAAGCCCTGGTGACGCTTCCTCTGATCTGCGACTTGCACACTTTCATCCAACAAGTTCCACTGCTTGAGCCTAGACGTCAAAAGCTCGGCATTGGACTTGGTGACACCAAGATCTCTGATCAAGTCGTTGAGATCTTTTTGGTTGGGGTAGTATGGGTTTCTCTCCTCAGCTCCACCTCGGAAATTGTCATCTGGATCTACAACGTCTTCCTTGCTCTCTGACTTGCTGTTCTCTTCTAAAGACGGCTGCTCTCTCTCCGGAAGAGTGGATACTGGAAGCTAAGGGCAGTATGGCACCGGGGCGATGGATGAAGGAAGGTCAGCATATGTGATAGCAGGTGCATTCTTGCCAGTCCGACGTTTGGAAGGGTCCACCATGCAAAAGTAGCAGTTGCTTGAGTGGTCAGTGGGTTCCCGCCAAATTCTTGGGATAGCGAACTTCATGGTTCTCTTTTCCCCTCTGTACTATCCTACAAAAATACATGTATTTCACCCATAACTAATGTGTAAGAGTTTCTCGTAACATTTTTAATATGTGATATATTTTTTCAAAAACACTGAAAATTGTAAAACATTTTAAAATTAAAAACATTAAAAATTTTAACAAATTTTATAACATAAAATTCCTAGCAACAATTGTCCATCTTACCTTCCCTATTTTATTTTATTTTTTATTTTTTTATTTT